>JAFFST010051524.1:79219-105775 GCA_022414735.1 Noturus placidus | reverse complement strand
TTTTTTTGGGGTTTTTTTTTGGGGGGGGGGGGCGGTTGTCTGTATCAGAATACGTAATGTAAAACACAATATATGCATAAATATTTTATCGTATATACTTGGTAGGGTTTGGGCTTGAACATAATTTATATGTGGCCCCCTCCTTAGCATATGATAGTTCTTTTTTATTGGCTAATACTACAGCTTCATAATTCCTTAGAGCTAACATTACCTACATCTTATATGGATATAATATAATATACACATATATTTTTTAATAGTACCAGAGGGATAATGGAATTCAGATTAAACATGTGCCATTTGAAGATTATGTTTCTGGGGATGAGAAACAAAAACAGAGAAAGCAAAAGACACGATAAGAGAAATGGTCCCACAACACCAGTAAAAGAAACACACTAATTAGATTTTTGTTTCGCTCATTGCCAAGTATGTACCTCAAATAAAAACGCTAGTGACTCACTAAAATAAGCCGCCATGCATTATTCATTTTTTATTTGTTGGTTTTTTGCGATCTCGACACAACAAAAGTTTTTTCTTGTGATCTCGACTTAATTTGTAATTCTGTGTATTCGACATCCATCGTCCCAAAGTCAATGGGTTTTTGTGTAAATGCCTGAAATCAGATCTGTGGTTAACACAAGCTCAAGATCATTCTACGTTTTATTCTATGACCTCACTTGTGATTTTTATTTTTAAAGCTTTTTTGAAAAGTTGCTAATAAGTGGCTAAATGGGACTACGGAGGTTGTCGGGGCCCTTATAGGTCATCACGCCGAACAGGAAATCTCATCTACTGTGTTGTGCCTCGTTGTGTTTATACTCGCGCTCTTGCAAACTATTCCAACTCAAACTTTCCAACTTGTGGATGTATCAATTTATAGTATTTCCCAATTGAAGTGTTTTTAAAAAAAAGGGCGGCTGTGGCTCAGTCGGTAGAGCGGGTTGTCCACTAATCCACTAATCGTAGGGTTGGTGGTTGGAATCCCGGCCCGGGTGATCCCATGCCGAAGTGTCCTTGGCAAGACACTGAACCCTAAGTTGCCCCCAATGGCAAGCTAGCACCTTGCATGCAGCTCTGCTACCATTGGTGTGTGAGTGTGTCTCATTTGTAAGTCGCTTTGGATAAAAGCGTCTGCTAAATGAATAAATGTAAATGTAAATAAAGTTTGAAAAAGTTGTCAGAAGACTAGCTGTGGTGACATTGAAGTCATGCAACCGTGGTGTAGTTTGTTTGTAGTCTAACATTAGCTTTTACTTCTGGTGATTGTATTTAGGCTTCAAATTTCATAAAAGCTGTGTTCATTTGTGAAGATTACCTTAATGAATGAAACGTGTAAGAATCATAAACTTTTGTTGGACACTGAGATTATTTTCTGCAATTATCCAAAAGCCAATTTAAAATCCTATTGGCTTTTTGTGGAGGGAATCAGGGGGGTGCTAACTTCCGGGATGGCCTACAAAAATACCTCATCCCTACAGGATTGACGACTTCCACATTACCCTCAGCACTTGGGAAGGGGGACGTCCTTTTCTCTTAATGCGGTGATAAAGGCCATCTCTACAGCGGGCAATTATTACATTTATGATGGCGAAGTCTCCAATGTGCATGTAACACCAGTCCCATGTCCATGTACATGTTAGTAGTTGAACAGTGGATATGTTTATACTATTTGACTATGACAAACTAATCATAATTATCTTCATTTCCAATGGGTTCTTTATATGTTTATATGTTTTTATTGATATTTAGTGATATTAGCATTCTAATGTAAACCAAATGGTAGTGTTAGCTAGCTGCAATGCTTGGAATACTCTGGAATTCTGGTACTCTGTATTATTTTTCCGGTGTTGTACGGAAATATTTTGTCTTTAACTATAATAGAAAATAGATTTCTCTCCAGTTATGTCTAAGCGATAGTAGCTATGGTTAAAAGCTAGTTTGAGAGAAAAACATGACTTTGGGGCACAGCTGATTTAGCTCTAGTGACACCCACAAAACTGTATAAAAAGCAAATCTCACAATTTTGAATGCAAAGTGGAGACACACATTTACTTCAGGCATTCACAAAGCACACAGGCATAATAATAATAATAATAATAATAATAATAATAATAATAATAATAATAATAAAAAAAATAAATAAATAAATAAATAAATAAATAAATAATAAATAATATGGGGCGCACAGTGGCTTAGTGGTCAGCACGTTCGCCTCACACCGCCAGGGTCCGGGGTTCAAGTCCCGCCAGGGCCATGTGTCTGTGGAGTTTGCATGTTCTCCCAGTGTGTCGGGGGTTTCCTCCGGGTACTCCAGTTTCCTCCCCCAGTCCAAAGACATGCATGTTAGGCTGATGTGGCGTGTCTAATGTGTGTGTGTGTGTATGTGATTGTGCCTTGCGATGGACTGGCACCCTGTCCAGGGTGTACCCCGCCTTGTGCCCGATGCCTCCTGGGATAGACTCCAGGTTCCCCGTGACCCTGAAAAGGAGTAAGCGGTTGAAGATGGATGGATGGATGGATGGATAATAATAATATCAAGGTTATCACACAAATGTTAAGTTTGCTGTTATTATTGATTGACTAATAAATATTTATTTATTATTATTTTTTAACAGAAATGTAATGCCCTGCTCAAAAATCCAGCTTGGTCTACCAGCTGCTCTACTAAGCGGTAAAACCATCCTTGTTCCATTCTAAGGGCAGACAGTGCATCTTCCATTAATGCAGCTCAGTCATTGCAATGCATCAGTAGACACACACACAAACACACACAAACACACAAACACTTTTATAGGGTGCGATTTCTTTTGTTCTAATTTAATGGCTCGTATTAATTATCGTAATTTATGGGTTTCTTTCTGGATTACTTTATTTTTAAGCCATTAAGATGAAATGATTGAGTGTCACAAAAGTTTCATAAAATTTGTGTAAATATGGAAATAAATGAGTGATTTAAACCTGACAAATTTGAGAACTCGACAACATGAATACAGGAATAAATTTCTGGTGTAAAATCTCCTGTGAAAGACACATTGTTGGGCTGCTGTGGCTCAGTCGGTAGAGCGGGTTGTCCACTAATCCACTAATCGTAGGGTTGGTGGTTCGAATCCCGGCCCGGGTGATCCCATGCCGAAGTGTCCTTGGGCAAGACACTGAACCCTAAGTTGCCCCCGATGGCAAGCTAGCACCTTGCATGGCAGCTCTGCTACCATTGGTGTGTGAGTGTGTCTCATTAGTAAGTCACTTGTAAATGTAAAAATGATATTTCTGTAAAGCTGCTTTGAGACATTGTCCATTGTAAAAAGTGCTATACAAATTAATTAATTAATTAATGAATTGTTAGTATCCAGCTTGATGTATGACAATGAAATCTGATTCTTCTAAAAATCCATTTTCTTTCTTTCTTGCTTGTGTTTTTGCGTTCTTTCTATATTTTCTTGGCAGAGACCACGACTGTACTGAAAACTACTATCTCAAATGGGAAGCTGATTATTCAGTAATCATACATGGCTTGCAGTGGAAAAACCTTCCAAAAAGAGTGCATTCATTATCAATAATGATGATGCTGGAGCCTGTAACTACTTGTGTGAGTAGAAGCAGGTGATTTCCACTGCTTTGCTGGGGGATCTATCTGTCTTCCAAACTAATGATTTTTCTATTATTAGGGCTCTTAGGAGTGTGTTGATAATGTCTTACCACTAGGCGGCGCACTTGTATCATTAATTCCTTTGGTAGGGGTGGAATTGTCTCATTTAGCATTTTTCCTTAGGTTTAGATAACCCTCACCTAAACCAAGTAGTTATGGTTGTAGATGTTCATTATTAAAGTATTGCAAAGGAGTATGTAGATAATCTGAATAAGTTTAATATTAGCAACACAATTAAAATAATTTCAGAAATAATGTTGCAGTGAAACTGTGATGAAATGAAATGAAAGTAAATAGCCTCCATCTCTTATTTTGAAAATCTAATACTACTAGCTTCCTCTATGTTGCTTACCACCAGAGACTGGTTGGCCAGCTAGTCGTTTAAACAGTAATGTTTAATATCTAAAATTATTTACAGGGTGTCCCAAAAATCTCCATACATTTGGAAAATGAATACTTTTTTTTTTTTTTTTTTTTTTTTAGCAAAATGTCGTACAAAATGTTCAATTTATATTATTACCTAGAATTTTTTTCTTCAGATTTTAAGAATGCCTTTAATTAAAGAAAAACACTGAAATAATTGTCATGGCTGGATCGGGGAACTGTCACTTCAACAGGAAACACATCACACAACAAACTTGTAAATAAATCCAAAAAGACTGGAAGTGTTGCAGAAGTACCGAGAAGTGGACACCCATGGACATCCACTGACCAAGGCACAACCGACGTGGTGCACCCAAAAACATAGTCCCCTATGTATGGAGACTTTTGGGATCCCCTGTATTTTAGATCTCCAGCCAGTGCGTGTTCCAGGCATTTCAGTCTCACATGAAATGTTTCTTTGTCTTTGTCTCGTCTCACACTTTGAGTGTCAGTTGAATTCAGACACAGGAGAGCAGACAAGTTCAGGAACGCTATGATCACACTCAGCCTGTTGTGCCTTGAAGCCACCATTGATTGTCTGGGTGATTGTGGTCTTCTGATATTGATACCTACACTGATGGCAGAGCTGTTAAAAGATGCAATATTGATCATTCGAGAGTAAGATTGTCAAATTGATGAATGTCTTTATAAATGGGTTTAGCACAGAGCTGCTGAAGCCATAAGTGGGCATAGCCTAAACCATGATTTTAAATGAGGACCTGACAACAGACTCTGTGTGTGTGTGTGTGTGTGTGTGTGTGTGTGTGTGTGTGTGTGTGTGTGTGTGTGTGTGTGTGTGTCCCAAACTTTGAACATCTTGTGGAGCATGATTATATCAATTTCTTTAAAATGTAAAGAATCATGACTTCCACCAAAAGTCAGTTTTCAGATGAAGAGGACATTAGTCAGAGAAGCAAGAAAGCACTCATGAGTAACTCTGAAGGAGATGGAGAGATCCACAGCTCAGATGGGCGGCTGTGGCTCCGTCGGTAGAGCGGGTTGTCCACTAATCCACTAATCGTAGGGTTGGTGGTTGGAATCCCGGCCCGGGTGATCCCATGCCGAAGTGTCCTTGGGCAAGACACTGAACCCTAAGTTGCCCCCGATGGCAAGCTAGCACCTTGCATGCAGCTCTGCTACCATTGGTGTGTGAGTGTGTCTCATTTGTAAGTCGCTTTGGATAAAAGCGTCTGCTAAATGAATAAATGTAGATAGGAGAAGCTGTTCACAGGATAAACATGATGCTGCACAAACCCAGGATTTATGGAAGAGTGGAGAGCATATGTTTACCAACAGTCATGATGGAGACTCAGCAAACATGAGGAAAGATGGTTCCATAGTATGATGAGAGTAATATTTTGGCCAAGGCACAAAACAGTGGAAACCCAACCCTGGAAACCCACGACTGCTCATCACCCTGAGAACATAATTCCAACAGTGAAGCATGGTGGTGGTTGCGTCATGTAGAGCATTACCTGTGCTCTCTCGGTTGTGATGGTGGACGGCCTCCTTTTGGCAGGTGCAGTTACGCCTTATTCTTTACATTTGCATACACCTTTACATCCCCATGCACTATGGAGATGGTCAAAGTTTAGGATTATTAAAAAAAAAAAAACCCTGATTGACTTTTACTTTGTTGCCTTCACATCACAGATCATGTGACGGGAGATCATGTGACACTTTAATGTCTCACAAGTATGCTCTACTCAACTAATTATGTGACCTTTTGTGACAATTTACACAAGAACTAATTTAGGGATTTCAACAATGAGGACGAATACTTATGTAATCACAACTATACATATTTTATCTGTAAATAATTTTTCACACTATATTAGTTTCCGCTCATTTTAATGTTATGGGTTATTTTGTATAGATTCAAATATGGATTTAATTGAGATATAATTAATATATAATCTCAATGAAATCCATTTTTGTTCCAGGTTGTAATGCTACAAAATATTGAAAAGTTCAAAGGAGTGAACACTTATACAAGCACTTATTTTAAAAAATATATAATATTATATTTTATATTAGTTCATTTAGCAGACACTTTTATCCAAAGCGACTTACAAATGAGACACACTCACACACCAATGGGAGCAGAGCTGCATGCAAGGTGCTAGCATGCCATCGGGGGCAACTTAGGGGTTCAGTGTCTTGCCCAAGGACACTTCAGCATGGGATCACCCGGGCCGGGATTCGAACCACCAACCCTACGACTAGTGGATTAGTGGACACCCCGCCCTACCGACTGAGCCACAGCCGCCACACCCGTTCTGAAATAAATATTTCAGAGTTTTTTCAATCTACTAAAGTGTATCATTGTACTGCATTTGTTTTAATGGAGGAACGATAAAAACATTTTTTTTTTTGAATCACACTAGGTCCAGTTCTTTTATGTCCAGCATATTTTCATCGGAGTGTATTCATGAATTGAGTTTAGTCAGAGGTGTTCGTAAATAAATGTAATTTGTTTTGTTATATAGCTGCACGCTTTAAATATGTATTAGTAGAATTTACCAACTTCTCCAGGCTTCTATTTTCAGTAAGTTTCAGTACAGAGAAACATGTCAAAATTATTGAGCATGTTAATCACACATAAGCTACAAAGGCAGTAGATAAAGCTTAGGCTGGAAAACCGCTGGAGTATTCCTTTAATGGCTTCTTCTTGCCGTGTCAGTTGCCATATAGTCTGTTAAAGTGATGTGAATGACACAGTTTTTAGCTTATTGCCACTTTTAAGAAAAACAGAGAAACAACTTTTAATTAAATGAGCTTATACCGAAACACTCACTTTGATATGCATCGTTTAATAGAATATGTCTTCAGGTCAGTAGTTTTTGCCACCTGATTGGCCTACCAGCTGGGTGGCACAGATTACTCAGTCTGCTAATATGTTAACTGATTGCATTTCCTGATGTGGAAAAGAAATGCAATTATTAGTAAGTGTATGAGCAATGTGCTTGTTTCTTAGCATGATTAATTATGCTGTTTAATTCTGAGATCCACCGTAGCTCTGCTGTAATTTCCCAGTGGTCTTCTCATGCTTATTTATTTATTTATTTATTTATTTCACTCTCATTTTGTAATGAGCCATGAATCCGAGCGCCAAGTTCACTCTTGGGACTTGGGAGTAGAAATGATTGCAATGACCAGATATTCAAAACACCAATATGGATGCCTGGCACATACTGTAGAATGCTATACTAAGAAGCACGGAGCAAAGAGAGCACACCTAGTCTTCTCTGAGACAGCTTCTTCTTCGAGTTCTGATTCTCGCACTTCTGTGCCTTCCATAGAATATTGAATAAGGTTGCCATGCTGTTTTGAGCTTATGCAAGCAGCACTGCGCATTGAAGCGGTCCCTGCAAATGTCCTGCCTGGATTTCCAAAGCCCTTTGCACGCATGCACTTGACAGTTCCAGGTTAGCTTTTCTTTCCCCTCCTCTGGTCCCAGGGCTCCTAAGGAGGATAGAGGCAAGATCTAGGCCTTTGAGCCCCAAAGCCTGGCCTTAATCCCCACCATCGATCGCCCTGAGAATTTCCTCCAGGGCACAGCACGCTGCCCATAGCTCCAAGCTGCAGTGTACCTATGCACTTCTTCTCTGACTGACTTCTGATATAGTCCACAGATTTTTGCTCATTGAGCAGATTTTTTTTTCCTACACTGAGAGTGATCAGAATTTTACGTTCTGTTACATTCACAGCTACACTGTCTAGAACGTATATAAGACTGTACCAGCTGGCAGTGCACTTTCTACATAGAACGTTTCGAATTATTGTATGTATTTAAGATTAGTACTCATGAGTTTCATTAAGATATCATTGCCACTTTAAGCAACAGTCTACCAGAAGTGTTAGGAGCTTTCTTTTTTTACAGTACACGCACTGTATGTGGACAAGATTTCATGCACTATGGAGAGGTTGCCTAACACCAGTCTAATTACTTCTCAAAGAAAGATAATTAACTCTTTGTTCTATACTGCATCCATTCTCAAATGCAACAAATATGAAACGGTGATGTATAAAGGTGTCAAGGAATGAAACACTACTTGATATTATCACGACAGTTTAGGGTGTTTTCAAATATTCACAAGCAAGAACTGGCCCAAATGGGACATCACGTGATTAATATGTAGTCACGTGAAAAATGAACCCTACATGGCCAACAATCATCCATCCATCCATTTTCTTTACCACTTATGCTACATAGGGTCGCGGGAATGCTATCCCAAGGCAGGAATGCTACCCCAAGGAGGGGGACACCCTGGACAGGTTGCCAACCCACGGCAGATTCACACATTCTGTGCAATTTAGAGACGCCAGTCAGCCTGCAAAACATGTCTTTGGACTGGGGGAGGAAACGTCAAAGCACGGGAAGAACATGCAAGCTTCGAGCACACAAGGCAGAGATGGGAATCGAACCCCCAACCCCAGGCATGTGAGGCAAATGTACTAACCTCTAAGCCACTGTGCCCCACATGTGGAAAAAAATAACATGTCAGAATATTGTAGATGAGTCATGTAAATGGCGCACTTATATAGCACTTTTATTTAAAGCGCTTTACACTGTGTCTCATTCACACACACACACACCAATGGTAGATGAGCTGCCATGCAAGGCGCTAGCTTGCCATCGGGGGCAACTTAGGGTTCAGTGTCTTGCCCAAGGACACTTCGGCATGTGGAGTCATCCGGGCCGGGATTCGAACCACCAACCCTACGATTATTGACAACCCGCTAATTTATTTATTTAATTTATCACGTCTAACAAATCACGTGTAAAATCCATGTGTGGATCATGACTCAAGTGATTATTCACATGTGAAGTTTGTGTGACTTTTCTGTAAGGATTCCTAAGGGTTCCCACCAACATGACAGACAATTGTTATGGCCATACAGATCCGCAAATGCTACCGCATCATCATTCTGGAACACACCATCAGGCACACAATGTTAAGTCCAACAGGGAAGACAAGCTTGGATTAATCTGATCTGATTAGTGCTGATCAGCTACTGTTTACTAACTCATGGTGGTTCTATGGTGGGCTGTTAGAAGATTAGTCAAATGGCCTCCTGCTGTGAACGTAGGTGGTTGTTGGCCATATTTAGAGACAAAAGGCACCAGACTCTTACCAGAGTAATCACATCACTGCCTGTATCTCCACATTGATACACAGCCACAAAAGATACACAGTCTGAAATATTCTTTTCACTGTTGGTCTGGGTCATATGGCCTGCACATGGTGTGAGGCAGTGTGTGTAACCGTCAGCACAGAAAGTTGCAAACTTTTAAAAGCATGTATGAAAAATACTTTTCATAAGGTATCATTACTGGTCAGCAGAATGCAGAAATATAAACTGGGCAGAATGATGATACATAAGACTGCAGTGCTCTAAAAAAACATACACTTTCTCCCATAACATGTTAATAATTCATTAACACACCAGAGTGCAAGGTTATGCTGGAAGACTTTGAACTTGGAGAAACATACACATTCACCTCCAGATGTGATACATGCAAGAACCGAAAAATTATGCAGGATCAAATTATGAAACTTCTTAACTTTACTTTTAACACATTTTAGTCCAGGCTAGCGTGAACTAATCTACTGTCTATGACATACCTCATGGTGAGTTTTGAAAATATACCTGGTCCAATTAGATGTTGTATCCCCCTCCCTCCTGCATCTACTTTATTCATTTATGCTGCTGTTATGCAGGCAATGTGGCTGCACTAATGAAGGCTTGTATGCAAATAAGGGGCTGAGGTCGTCTCCCGGGCAACACTGCACTGTCTGACCTGATGACCTCCACCGCTGCTCTCTGACTGCTGCAGGTCAGTGGCAGCTGTCAATCACACACACATACACGTACACACACACACATACACACATACACACACAATCCAGGCAAGATGCATTTTCTTACATACAGACATACAGTATATGCTTGAACATACACTAATGGATGGTATATTAAAAATACTGCATGTTGCTAAAGGATCACATATGCACATAAGATTAACATGGATAAAATAATCACATTAAGTATATAAAGCAAACACTGCTTACACATGCATTTTAATGACTTAAGTGGTTTAGTATTTGAATGCCTTTGAATATTAATCAACCTGAATTTTTATACTGCCAAAGACAAACATTAGCAACACCACTACACTATGTTACTATAAGGAAAGAAATAACTAATTCACACGAGATCCACATACAAATTGACCATCTTTAATTTGGGAATATATAGGAATAATTTTTTAACCCCACTGCAGCACAAAATAAGCTAAATTAGCTTGTCCAAATGGTGTCTATTCACTTTATGTGCTCACTACATAGGGTATAACTTAAAGGTGGTACAGAACCTACGTACTGCCAAATGGACATTTGATAACCAACCACAGAAAAAGTGACTCCAGTAAGTACCTGTTGGAAATTGTTACCTACTTACATGTAATAACACTTTTGCAACACATTCTTATTATTTCCATCCATCCATCCATCTTCAACCACTTACTCCTTTTCAGGGTCACGGGGAACCTGGAGCCTATCCCAGGGAGCATCGGGCACAAGGCGGGGTACACCCTGGACAGGGTGCCAGTCCATCGCAGGGCACAATCACATACACACTCACACACACATTCATACACTACGGACACTTTAGACACGCCAATCAGCCTACCATGCATGTCTTTGGACTGGGGGAGGAAACCGGAATACCCGGAGAAAACCCCCGACACACGGGGAGAACATGCAAACTCCGCACACACATTATTATTTATTTTTTAATTGTATACTTAGATAAATATGTGAAAATACAGCATGTCACCACCAACAAGTGATGTTTAGCCATTTTACTAAAAAAAAAAAAAAGCTTCAATAATTGTTAAGCAAATAAAAGTGGAACATGAGATCAGAACTATAAATTTGAAAAAGTTAATATTGTGAATATCTGAACAGTATTTGAACAGTAAACATAATTCTGCAAGACCTAACACATATGCACTGTTGAGAGCATGCTGACAGAGAGACAGATTTCGCAAACATTCTTCATCCTCTGCCTCTGCCCTAGACCTGCTTTCTTTAATGTCCCTAACAGGCCACCGTAGGGTTCTTAGTGTCTCACCGTGCCATTGTAAATGTGGCCACACTCAACCTCTAGCTGCCTTTAAGGTCATGGACCTACATTTCCCTCTCTGAGCATATATTCGAATGCATTTGCGTGCTTTAAAGAGCTCTAACTTGCTCTGTGTGAGTTTGTACTGTGTGTATGAGTGCACGTATCACCTCCTGTATCTCCATTAGCAGTACAGTGGGCACCCTACTCTTCATTTGCCGCTCATATCTATGCAAAGCCGAGGTCCTGCCAATCAGTGGCCCTGTGACACGGGGCTCCACCTCTCCAATTAGACCTGACAGGGCAGGATTAGGAGTGGGGCGACCTGCCCGCGTGTCAATCATGCGCAAGGCATCCGCCTGGCTGTTTACTGTCAGATCCCATCTCCGTCTGTCAGCCCAAGAGAGCTGCCTTGGGAGGGGGGTGTAGGGAGAAGGAAGAGATCTGATCGGAATTAACTATGCTTCTCCCTGCAGACCTTTTAATTCATGAAAGAGGGTGAGAAGAGAGAGTGGGAGAAAGGAAATAAGAGGGGAGGAGAGCGAGTAAAATCTTAAGCAGGCTCAAGCCCTCTTTTAAAAATTTGGGCTCTGCTGTTTGAAGGATTTGGGTTCTTCGTGGGAAGAGCGAGAGGAACAGTTAGAACTGTATGAAAGTAATTGAAGGTCACATATATCAACGGTTGACTGCTGCAAAATGAAACTTTTGACAGTGTACAATGGTCCTGCTCATGAATCTTGATATCTTACATGTAAGCACTCTTAGATGTGCAATATTTATTAATTCAATGCATATGAAGTGACAGAGCCAAGTAATAGTGCTCAAGCATGATCCTATATACTGTATATTTATTTTAAAGGATACAGTGGTGTGAAAAAGTGTTTGCCCCCTTCCTCATTTCCTGTTCCTTTGCATGTTTGTCACACTTAAGTGTTTCGGAACATCAAACCAATTTAAACAATATATTGTGTTGTCCTTGACTATTGTTTAAATTGGTTTAATGAAACACTTAAGTGTGACAAACATGCAAAGGAACAGGAAATGAGGAAGGGGGCAAACACTTTTTCACACCACTGTATATACACGGTGTAAAGTATATATATATATATATATATATATATACCCAAACACTGAACAGTTGTATATACCCATATGTATATATTTACACTGCCCCGGATATATATTTACACAATATATACACTTGAGCACAGGCACTAAAAGTATATATATATATATATATATATATACTTTTGGTGCCTGTGCTCAAGTGTTCAGTGTTTGGGTGTCTGTGCCCCTTTAGTGTCCCACACTTGTTTTCAGATTTAGACCCAAAGTGGGCATGGCCTCAACCTCCGTTACAGTGGTGCTTGACAATATGTGAACCCTTTAGAAATTTCTATATCTCTGCATAAATATGACCTAAAACAACATCAAATTTGTCAAGTCCCATCAAGTCCTAAAAGTAGATAAAGAGAACCCAATTACACAAATGCGACAAAAATATTTTACTTTGTCATTTATTTATTGAGGAAAATTATCCAATATTACACATCTGTGAGTGGCAAAAGTATGTGAACCTTTGTTGTCAGTATTTTCTGTGACTGACCCGCTTGTGCAACAATAACTGAGGCTAAACGTTTCTGGTAACTGTTGGTCAGTCCTGCACATCGGCTTGGAGGAATTTTATCCCGTTCCTCAGTGCAGAACAGCTTCAACTCTGGTGGATTTCCTCACATGAACTGATTGCTTCAGCTCCTTCCACAACATTTCTATTGGATTAAGGTCAGGACTTTGACTTGGCCATTCCAAAACATAAACTTTATTTTTCTTTAACCATTCTTTGGTAGAATCCCTTGTGTGCTTAGCCTCGTTGTCTTGCTACATTACCCACTTTCTCTTGAGATTCAGTTCACAGATAGATGTCCTGACATTTTCCTTTAGAATTCACTGGTATAATTCAGAATTCATTGTTCCAGCAATGATGACAAGCTGTCTTGGCCCACATGCAGCAAAACAGGCCTCAACCATGATACTGGAGACCTTTCTCCAAACATACCACTTCTCCTTAAAACCAAAAGTTATATTTTGGTCTCCACATCCACAAAACATATTTCAATTCTCCTTCAGGCTTGTCCATGTGATCTTTTGCAAACTGCAGACAAGCAGTTCTTTTTGGAGAGCAGTGGCTTTCTCCTTCTAACCATGCCATGCACACTATCGTTGTTCAATGTTCTCCTGACGGTGGACTCATGAACATTAACATTAGCCAATGTCAGAGAGGCTTTTAGTTGCTCAGAAGTTACTCTGGGTTCTCAAAATCTTTAGAGATGGTTTTGTAACCTTTTCCAGTCTAATGAGCATCAACAACTCTTTTTCTGAGGTCCTCAGAAATCTAATTTCTTAAGGCCACGATACACTTCCACAAACATATTGTGAAGACAACACTTTGAGAGATCCCTGTTCTTGAAACAAAACAGGGTGCTCCCTCACACCTGATTGTTATCTCTTTGATTAACAAATTAACTGCTAATCCTAGAGATTCACATATAAACATACAGACACACACACACACACACACACACACACACACACACACACACACACACACACACACACACACACAGCTTTGGAAAAAGATTAAGAGACCAGTGCAAATTATTGTTGAATCAGCATCTCTACATGTATGGCAGCCATTCCATTACAGTGTCTGTTGAATTCGAACACAGGAACACCTCATTCTACTGAATGAGGTATTGATTAGTTGATCACCTGAACCAAATATTATTTAATGAGGAAAAGTATACAAAAATCCCCTGCTGTGGTCACCACTATCCTCTTGCAATTGGACCAGCTGGATGGCAAAGACAGTGCTAGTAGTGCCACAAAAGTAATTGGAATAATAAAAAAAAAATTTATTGACCATGCCAAAAGAGTTGAAAAGGAAGTTTTGAGTGAGGAAATTGAAGAGTTCAATTCTGACTTTATCTGTTTCCATCCTTAAAATTTCAATGACCGCAATTCATAAGAACAAAGTCAAGTAGCAGACACTGGGGAAAACAAAGCTACAGACCGGCAGAGGGAAAAAAAACGTCTCGCCACTGACCGGGATGACCACATACTCATTCAAATGTCACTGAACAACCGTAGGATGACATCAAGTGACCTACAAAAAGATATACAAACGGCAGCTGGGGTGAAGTGCACTGTGAGGACGGTTCAAAACAGGCTCCTATGGGCAGGGCTGAAGTCATGCAAAGCTAGAAAAAAAGCCCTTTATCAATGAGAAGCACAGAAGAGCCAGGCTGAGGTTTGCAAAAGACCATAAGGATTTGATCGTAGAGGACTGGAGTAAGGTCATCTTCTTTGATGAGTCGAGTTTTCATCTTTGCCCAACAACTGGTCATCTAATGGTTAGACCGGGACCTGGAGATTCCTACAAGCCACAATGTCTTGCACTCACTGTAACATTTGGTGGTGATGATCTAGGAGTGCTTCAGCAAGGCTGGAATCGGGCAGATTAGTCTTTATGAAGGACGCTCAGATCAAGCCACATACAAGGATGACAATGTTCCCCAACTCAAAGGTTTTTTTTTTTTTTTTTTCCTAGCAGGACAATGCTCCATGCCACACAGCCAGGTCAATCAAGCTGTGGATGAAGGCCCACCAGATCAAGACCCTGTCATGGCCAGCCCAATCTCCAGACCTGAACCCCATTGAAAACCTCTGGAATGTGATCAAAAGGAAGATAGAGGGTCATCAAAGCCGTCAAACAAATTTTTGCGCCAAGGGTGGCATAAAGTCACCCAACATCAATGTGAAAGACTGGTGGAGAGCATGCCAAGACGCATGAAAGCTGTGATTGTAAATCAAGGTTATTCCACCACATACAGTATTGATTTCTGAACTCTTCCTAAGTTAAAACATTAGAATTGTGTCATTTAAAAATGAATATAAACTTACTTTCTTTGCATTATTCAAAGTCTGACAAGGTCTGCATCTTATTTTTTTTTTTTGTAATTTTCCTACTATGGATATCTTATTCACTGCTTTTATCTGTTTCTTGCCTATTTTCACTCAAATTGTGTGCGAATCTGTGCATCACAAAAACGCCCTTTAACATTGGACTAGTCTATTTAATAAATCTGACAAAAATAATGTTGCTATTTTGGACTTTGTTTATTTATTTATGAAGAATTCTTACATTTTGTGTGAATCTGTGCCGGGAGCAAATAAGAAGAAGCACATGTTGTTAATACAGCAAGAAACTGAGGAGCATAGTAAGAGTATAAAATCCACTTTCAGACCACTATTAAATGCATCTGTCAATACGGAGGAGGACCAGGATGATTTTGTGGCCTTGCCTCGGGTTAGCTGTAGAGCAGCAGATTATTTGAGACCCTTTTATGAAAGTTTATGAAAGTTTAAAAGAAGATAAGAGCACTACTAGTGGACGTGGTTAAACAAAAATGTCCTAAAACCGCTGGTAATAAGGAGTAGGCCTCTGATGAACAATTCCAGAGGCGTATAGGTCCAGAATCCTGACGGCCAGAAATGTTGTTCGTTTTTGCAGAAGTGTGCCTAATGATATTAGGATAGTCCAGCTGAAGGGGAGCAGCATCCTAAGAAAACTCACTCTTACCTTAAGTCTACTATAGAGTCTCTGTTAGCACAGGCTCTGATGAAATACTGTCAGTCCCCTTTAAACAACCTGTAAGGAAATGGAGTGATTCAGCATAACCTCAACATACTGACTGATTGATTTTTGTGCTTTGAATGCTAAAATGGAAACTCATTCCCAAGTAGTTGCTAGCTTTCCCCATGGTCCAGTAAAATTAACTGAGTACCTCACCATATGTTGTCTTCAAAATGCCTTTTGGAGCATTGCTCTCACACTGTACATTAATTGTGTCTAATTACCATTTTTCTATTCCTCTTTCAGTATCAATTTTGAATAATTACTTCATAATTAAATATCCATTACATGTTCATTACAAATTTGAGGTTAAATATGCCCAGCTAGTGAGTGTTTTAGAAACTGGCTGCTGTTGAAGCTACTGTTTAGGGGCTTTAGAGGCTTAGTTTAGGAAGCTACTGTTGTAATGCTGTGTTCTAATTCATTCTAAATGAGAAATTAACCTAATCCGTTTATCTTTGTCAGGATTAGCATTAGCCTACTGACTAGTCTACTGAAATCAGGAAGTTGATCATATCAAACTTTTAACACTATTTACACACTTTAGCAATAATCCCGAATATTTCAGTGATGCAGAGAAAAAAGTTCTACTATCTCTGAATCAATAATAATAATTAATTAATCAATTTGTATAGCACTTTTTACAATGGACATTGTCTCAAAGCAGCTTTACAGAAATATCATATTTACATTTACAAAGCGACTTACAAATGAGACACACTCACATGCAAGGTGCTAGCTTGCCATCGAGGGCAACTTAGGGTTCAGTGTCTTGCCCAAGGACACTTCGGCATGGGATCACCCGGGCCGGGATTCGAACCACCAACCCTACGATTAGTGGATTAGTGGACAACCCGCTCTACCGACTGAGCCACAGCCGCCCCATATATATTATCCATCCATCCATCCATCTTCAACCGCTTACTCCTTTTCAGGTTCACGGGGGAACCTGGAGTCTATCCCAGGGAGCATCGGGCACAAGGCGGGGTACACCCTGGACAGGGTGCCAGTCCATCGCAGGGCACAATCACATACACACTCACACACACATTCACACACTACGGACACTTTAGACACGTCAATCAGCCTAACATGCATGTCTTTGGACTGGGGGAGGAAACCGGAGTACCCAACCCGCTCTACCGACTGAGCCACAGCCGCCCAAAATCAATTCTCTTTTATTTTGATTTCAATATTCAGAAGTCTTCTCAAACTCCATTGTAGTCTTAAAATAGTTTGACGTGCAGTTAGGGTTAGGGTCAGGGCTATTGACCAGAAATACCTGAATATATGATATTATCACAGTAAAAGGGGCACGATGCCACCACCTTAGATGAATCAAACCGTGATGCATCCCACGTAACATACACTAATATGGATTGTTATAAGACAGCTATATGATTAATCAAATGGCATGATAAAGGTAGTGCAAATGAAATGGGTAAAATAAACTAAAATGTTGTGTTCTTACATTTGAGAAGTTACGTCGTCACATTAAACATTAAATATTCTACTTTGAAAGTTAGAGCTAGATTTTAAAATCATTTTGAAATTATCCTATGTTGATGACTATATGTTACAGACTAAGATCAGACAGACGCATTTGAACCTCCTGGATAAACTGCTTTTTTATTTTTAACATAAAGTGACACTTGTGGGCAATAGCATCTCTGAGGGCGGGAGAGGGATCCGAACCCAAACAAATAGTGGAATTCTTTGGGCATCTGACAAAATGACCAACAGTAGTGATGGTCCTCTTATCATAAGCTGATTTTTTTTTTATTTTAGTGACTGTACAACGCTTCTGTATGGAGTATTGAAAGCACATCCATCAAGTAAAGACAATCAGCTCTCTCGGCAGTACTGATCCAACAATATAATGATGTGCTTCAAACTTCTGGCCTAAGTTTCGAGTGTCATGTCAATACTGGAGCAAGTGTACAATGCCTGCACATGATGATCTGCAGTACAGTGATCAACCCAACAAGTTGTCCATGTAACTGTATATTACAAGACCACTGTGCTCTTACTGCACACACTAAGTACACACAGCAATACAACTTGCTGACATTGAAGCTGAGCTTGTTTATGCCTCTCACAATGGGTTATAAAAAGGAACCGTCCATCTGAGCATCTGTCCTTCCCAGGTGCCCCATGTCCATCGTACTGTTCCTGAGGCATTAAATGTCTTTGTGGATGGAACCTGATATTTGGTTAATATATATATATATATATATATATATACAATCTTTACTCCCTTTGCTACCTGTATCAATTAGTCTACTCTATATCTAAATCAGAGGTTTTGAAATCGGGGAAGGAACGCAAGTTCTAATGTGGCAACATCACGCACATAACAACTTTCAGTGTAGGAGAGAAGAGAATTTCTGTTTCAGGCCAAGCAGATGGTCTGAGATTTGTCTTTGATATGTCAGATCATAGTCAGAGTTTCTGTTTTAAAAGTTAGAGCACATCATAAACCTACATCTTCTCTAAAGATGTAACACAATGCCACTATGTGGATTTAGATTTAAACCTGAAGTGGGCATGGCCTAGATGCCCTGTGAACCTTTCAGGCAAGTCTTCTACAAAAAAAAAAAATCGACCTCATATTCGTATCTGTATTTGAATCTGTTTAGAACGCATTCAGCTATAGAGTTCAGCTTGTTCAGTGTGTTGAGTGCAGGATATTAGTCATTCTTCCTCCATCATTAGTAATAGCTTTATTTGTGCTAAGATTGCAGCATTTGAGGTGTGCATCCAGACTCTAGAGAGGGTTAGTGAGAGTGAGAGCAGTATAGTTTCTGTAGGGGATAGTCTGGATGCCTTAGGTGGAGATACTAATCCCCTAACTGCGGCATTAGATCTCTCACAGCAGGGTGAATGGGTGATGACTTGGTGGCATAATTACAAAGCCAAAGCTAATGCTAAGGCTTACCCATGGGAGCACCACTCCTCTATGCTTCACGTGTCCAATAGGTTTGGTCTCCTCAGTGAAGCACCCACTGAGAAACCTGAAAGAGCTCTAGTTATAGGAGCCTTTATCTTAAGGTATTTGAAATTAGCTAGGACTTTAGGGGCTCCAGCAGCTTTAGTCAGGTGTATACCAAGAGCCAGTGTGCCAGACATAGCAGGTAATCTTAAGGTCTTAGGCAAGCATAGATTTTCAGATTAGTTTTTCATGTAGGAGCTAATGATATACGCCTTCGTCAGTCAGAGGTTACTAAGAGTAACATTGTAGAGGTGTGTTAACTAGCAATGGCAATGTTCTATGCAGTACTATGCTCTTGCCCAATCCCAATGTGACATGGCGATGTAGCTTACAGCAGGTTATGGTTACTGATGGATTTCCAGGTGCTCCAAAAAAAGTGGGCTTTATAGATAATTGGAGTAGTTTTGAGGGCAAGGCTGGCCCAATCGGGAAGGTACTGCTCTCATTTCTTGCAGCATAGCACATAGTCTCAGAACAGACCTAGTTAATCAGTGACAATCCAGAGCCAAGGCCAGGGAGCATACAAGTAGGCTAAACTGACTGTCTGCTAGCTGCACTGACTCGTCACTCCAACATATTGATACTGTGTCTCATACTGAATGCACAACCAGCACCTTTAATCTGAAGTTAGGACCGATAAATATTAGATCTCTTACATCTAAAGCACTTACTGTTAATGAAACCGTTACTGATCATGAGTTTAATGTACTGTGTTTAACAGAAACGTAGATTAAACCAAATGAGTACATAGCATTAAACGAAGCTCGTCCTCATAGATACAGGTATATACTTCAGCCCCGTTTGATTGGCAGGGGAAGAGGTGTCACACTCATTTATAATGACAATCTGGGTGGCACACAAAAACCTAGTCATAAATTCAACACATTTGAAGTTCTTTACACTATTATAACATATGTAGCTACAAAAAAATATGTCTATGTCAAAAGATATATGTCAGATTGATACCATTAATTATTATTTACAAACCCCCAGGGCCATATTCTGAATTCCTTCGTGAATTTGCAGATTTCATCTCGAACCTGGTTGTTTCTTTAGACAAATCATTAATTGGTGGAGACTTTAATATTCATTTTGATAACCCAGAAGACCCTCTGAGAACAGTGGTTGTGTCCAATCTAGATTCAGTAGGGATCAATCAGCATGTAATAGGACCCACTCATTGTGGTAGTCACACCCTTGACCTTATACTAACATATGTATTAAATATAGTCACATTTCTGCAGTCTGAAGCTATCTCAGATCATTATCTCAGATCATTATCTCATCTCGTTTAAAATGTGTTGTAATCATAATATATGCACATCGCCACGCTACTGCATCAAACGTACATTCACGTTAGCTTCTGCACAGAGTTTTATCATTAATCTCCAATATCAATAATCAGAGTTATCAACTATGATTGGATCACCGTCTGATCCCAAAGAACTTGATCAGATGACCGAATGCTTAGAGTCAGCATTCTGCTACATGCTAGATAAGGTAACTCCACTTAAAAGAAAAATAATTATTGAGAAAAGGCTATCACCCTGGTATAACGATGCACCTTAAAACAGACCACTCGACAATTAGAACATAAATGGGGTCAAAGCAAATTGATAGTATTTCAAACAGCATGGAAGGAGATCCTACAGAACTATAGAAACTCTCTTAGTGCTGCTAGATCAGTCTATCTCTCCACAATAAATGAAGACAACAAAAACAATCCTAGATTCTTATTTAATACTGTAGCTAAATTAACTAGGAATAACACCACAACAGAAAAATGCACACAATCATGATATCGCAGCGATAATTAAAATTTTTTCATTGGCAAAATTAAAAATATCAGACAAGAAATTCGGACTATTAATTTAAAACCAAACAGTTTTATAACTAACCCTGTAGATAATAATATAACAATGTCAGATCAACAATTAGAATGTTTTACTCCCCTTCAAGAGGCCGAACTAATTTAACTAATTTCCTCATCAAAATCATCAACTTGTACATCAGATCATTCAATCATCAAACCTCTTCTAAAAAATCTAATCAATTCTTCCCTTAGCACTGGCTATGTACCTAAATCATTTAAACTAGCAATTATCAAACCCCTGATTTAAAAACTGGACCTCAGCCTCTGTTAATTTTCCAACTATAAGTCGATATCAAATCTCCCCTTTATCTCAAAGATCTTAGAAAAGTTTGTAGCACAATAGCTATTCTCATACCTACATAGGAATAACATTCATGAAATGTATCAGTCAGGATTTAGGCCTCATCATAGCGTAGAGACAGCACTGGTTACATTGGTAAATGACTGTGACAAGGAGGAGGGAGGAGCCAGGATGCACGCCTCACACTGAGTTGTAAAATTTGTGGGAGAGAACGATAATGGAGGTTCTGGAAGCTCTAGAGGGAGAGTGAGAGAGATGCACATGTGCTTTGTGTTTCGTTTTGTGCTGAAGCCCAGGAAGGAGGAGGGACGTGTTTTCAGAGAGACCACAGTTGTGGGAGGATCACAGCGCCAAGGGAGAGTGATGCTGTAGTGCTGGAGCAGGAAGACGGAAGAGTCACTGCCATCCACCGAGAGGTGGAGGAACCGCTGCTGTCTTCCTATAAGTGGAGGAGCGGTTACTGTCCTCCAGGAAGTCCAGTGCCATCGCCCGGCGTCATGGGGGATCGCTTCCCAGCTGGCTGAATACCAGAGCTTCCAGCCCCTCACTTATCATTCTCTCCTACTGATTTCAGTCCTTACAGCCTGGCCGATTCCTCCTCCTCATCACAATTACTTACTGCTGGCCTCTAATCAGGGTTGGGTCTCCTTGCTTGTGTGTCTTGACCTTAGTGCAGCTTTTGATACTATTGATCATACTATTCTCCTTGTAGAATTGAAAATGTTGTTGGCATTAAGCCCCCCAATTCTCCCACATATTGGAGGAGGCTAGGTATAATAATTATCTATTCTATAAAAAATCTATCTACACATAACCTAATCTATAATCTGTTTTGATAGATAGATAGATAGATAGATAGATAGATAGATAGATAGATAGATAGATAGATAGATAGATAGATAGATAGATAGACTTTTTTTTTTTGCTTTTGTGTTTTTGTACTTTTTTAAATTACTTTTCATAACTTTTATGATTTTTAAAAATAACTTTTATAACACAGGATTGCATGGTGGCTTAGTGGTCAGCACGTCCGCCTCACACCTCCAGGGTCCGGGGTTCGAGTCCCACCAGGGCCATGTGTGTGTGGAGTTTGCATGTTCTCCCCGTGTGTCGGGGGTTTCCTCCGGGTACTCCGGTTTCCTCCCCCAGTCCAAAGACATGTTAGGCTGATTGGCGTGTCTAAAGTGTCCGTAGTGTCCGTAGTGTATGAATGGGTGTGTGAGTGTGTATGTGATTGTGCGCTGTGATGGACTGGCACCCTGTCCAGGGTGTACCCCGCCTTGTACCCGATGCTCCCTGGGATAGGCTCCAGGTTCCCCCGTGACCCTAAAAAGGAGTAAGCGGTTGAAGATGGATGGATGGACTTTTATAACACAATATATTGGACAGGTATGGAACATGAATGATCAAAAATGTTTCTGAACACTATACCTACTTTGAACAAGAGAACTAGGCTGTAATAGCTTGTACTATATTACATGTAAAACATGTTGCATTACATTCATATTGCATTCTAAAAACATTCGCATACGAATGATGTAAATTGGGATGAAGGGCGCGTCTCGTTATCCATGACATTGTTAAATCTCCGTTTCTCAGCCCCTCGCTGAACAGAGCAGATGCAGAGAGAGGTGTGAGTGGAGAGGGAAAGCAAGACCTCATGCTTACAGGACAGTACTGGCCACATTAGCAGACAAACCGTTGAAAGATTGTGAGAAGTGCTAGTAAATGCTCCTTCATTAAAATAATAAACAATAATCATAAAAATACTTTGTTCTATTTATACATCTCAACCAGGATATATATATATATATATATATATTTAGCAGACACCTTTATCCAAAGCGACTTACAAATGAGAGCACACTCACACACCAATGGTAGCAGAGCTGCATGCAAGGTGCTAGCTTGCCATTGGGGGCAACTTAGGGTTCAGTGTCTTGCCCAAGTACACTTCGGCATGGGATCACACTGGCCGGGATTCGAACCACCAACCCCACGATTAGTGGATTAGTGGACAACCCGCTCTACCGACTGAGCCACAGCCGCATCTCATTTGTTCAGCTTATGCTTATGTTGTCAAATTGTGTGTAAATTGTTTTCTAGGTATGTTATCTCAAGGCAAGTGGGAGACAACATGACATGAGTCCTCTTAATTAGCCTGCTTCATTTTGCAGCAGTTAAATGCTTAAGACAAAAACAAAAGTGAATGAATCACCAGTCATCAATTTTTATGTTATTTATTATCCCACATTATCTTTTCTTTTCTTTTCTACTTGTAATTATATTGTTTGCAAGTCTCTTCATTAGTCCTTAGGGACACGGATGAATAAGCTTTGCCGAATATAATCCCCCCCCCCCTTCCCCACCTATTCCCTTGTTGCATTCATATGTTTGATCATTTTTATTATTTCCTAACTTGCCATTTATCTGAATCTGATTCTGTTTCCATCTGTCACACCAAACTGTGTTGGATATACAGTGTATTTCTTCCAGACATTGAGACTGGATTCAGTAGATGATACCCATTCCTGCTGAAGCACCCAGGAAGATTAAAACGTGAATTATTTTCACAGATACCTCGCAGTTGCATTTCAGTATTTCTTTAGCCTCAAATACTGAACGAGTTAAAGATAAAATGACAGAAACTCACTTTTATGACAAGGCAGAGTATGGGCTTGTCTATAGCTCAGAAGGATTTTGAAACACCAAAAGCAATTTAAATTTTTGCCTGCTTGGAGCCACAATCTAGTAGTTTAAATATATAGATTTTTCTTCTTTTTATTTATTTAGTTAATTCTAGCTTCAATCGAAGTGACTAAGAAATGATATTCTTTCTCTCTTGTTTGATTCATAAACCTATATGAATGTATGTAATTATTTTAGATAATGATAAGCTACTGATGGCTAAACATAATCTATATTTTAGAAGAATATCCAAAATGAATGTTTCTGTATACATTTATACATCTTTACACTCCTTATACAAAGTTAATTAGCCATTAATTGCCTAGATGCATAGGCAGAGGTAATGTGTTAGCCACTTTGGAGGTAAACCATTGGCATTATTAATCATTAATATATCAGTAGATTGATTAATATCAGTGACTGGAGGGCCAGTGAGGGTTACATGTCATAAAAAGGTATAAACAGACCATCTTTAAGAAGACGTATTTATGAGAAAGTACAGTGGGGAGAGAGATTTGTGTGATTACATTGCACTAAGTTAACATTATGGAAACATTTGTTCTTGGGACAACTTCAGAGTTCTTACCGCTTCCTCTTAATGTTGAAGTATTGTAAGCATTTTGTGTTGTTAGGTTGTGGGTTAATTTTGCTTGTTTGCTTGCTTGCTTGCTTCACTGCACAAATCTCCTTCAGCCAACAACTCATAGACTCCTTGCCCCATGCCCTCTGTGGACTTAGTCCTATGCCCCCCTTAATCCAGGAGCAGACCTGCATCGGTCTGGTTTAGAGAGTGATCAGCCTCCAGCAGAGCCAAAACACCACCAGAGACCAGTAACACCATAACCTCTGATCTGACACACAGAAAGTGCCAGGAGAGGGAGAGAGAAAGGGTGAGTTGGGGGGGGGGGGCATGAGGTAGTAGAGGAAGTAAAAGTCTGTATGTCTGGTTTTATTTCACAGTGAAAGATAGACTATATTATTGTATCTGTGGTGATACATGAATATTGTGAAAATGAAGGCAGATATTTATTAATGCTTATACTCAACTTGTGAGGTAAATGTATTTTGTGTATGGCTCTGACATTACAGTATTATATTCTAAAATGCTATTTTGAATATACTGTGTATTAAATGAGGCTTTGTTTATTATTGAGACTTAGATAAATAGGCCATTCCTTGTATGCAGTGCCTTTTGGACCTCAAGATATTTAAGAAACATGTTCATGCATTTTATGTCATTATTATATTTCTGATGTGAGAAAAACATGTTATCTCTTTATTCCACTCTATTAGTGTCACGATTTGGAGGTTAGGACGGATGCAAATGCAGATAAGAGATTTATTAAAGAGAGGCAGGCAGACAAATCCAAATCGTGAAACAAAAGCGTGATCAGATATAAGATCAAAGTCTATGAAACAAAATAAGGAACAAGGTACAAAGGTTTGGTATGTGGACGGTTGTGGGCAGTTGTGGCGCAGTCGGTAGAGCGGGTTGTCTACTAACCGTAGGGTTGGTGGTTCGATTCACGGCCCACATGACTCCACATACCGAAGTGTCCTTGGGCAAGACACTGAACCCTAAGTTGCCCCCGATGGCAAGCTAGCACCTTGCATGGCAGCTCTGCTACCATTGGTGTGTGAGTGTGTCTCATTTGTAAGTCGCTTTGGATAAAAGCGTCTGCTAAATGAATAAATGTAAATGTATGTGGACATCTCACGCAATATTTCGCGAAGTACAAAGAGACACGAGGGGTTGAGACTAATGACGACACATACGGGAGACAACCGATGACAATACAGGGGTGGAGACAGGACAAACCATAACAAAACACACATGACAAAAAAAAACAAAGTCAGTGTCTTGCTAAGTGCGAGGGGTAATCGTGACAGTTAGGAAGCACAGACTAATAGGGTGGAATATAACAAGGAGAAATACAAAAGCAAAATTTGTCATTGTGGTAGACTAATGTTTGGCCTTGATCATTGTTTTAAATATCCATATTTCACATATTTAACATTATGAAATACAACTAATTGTGCATTATTTATTTTTTAATGGTGAATTTGCCTTTCAGGAAGGCATGGTGGCTTAGTGGTTAGCACATGTGCCTCGCACCTCCGGGGTTGGAGGCTTGAATTCTTTGTCCACCCTACGTATGCGGAGTTTGCATGTTCTCCTCGTGCTTCAGGGGTTTCCTCTGGGTACTTCGGTTTCCTCTCCCAGTCCAAAGACATTTCCATTTCCAAATTGTCTGCAGTGTGTGAATGAGTGTGTATTGTGTCACTGTGCCTTGTGCCCCGAGTTCCCTGGGATAGGCTCCAGGATGCCCAGGACCCTGTTTAGTATAAGCGGTACAGAAAATGGATGGATGGATGGATTTTCCCTATCAGGGATCAAGGTGGAATGCATATAAAATGAACATAAAGATAGGACTTAACTGGAGTCATCTTTAGTAACTGCCTGGTCATGGTAGTTTAAATTAGTTTACTAGCTTGTTTACATTTTGGGAAATAGAACTAGCAATTAATTTTTTTGTATTTAATTGGTGGCAGGTACAAACAGAAATAATAACTGAGTGAGTATGATTTAAAATCTCTAATATCTAATTATGGAGCTGAGGTTGTAGGACTGTCACACACACCATGCTGACAGTCCTGGCGGTTCTGCATGTGGGTATTTAGTCATATTAATATAATTGTTTTATATTTAAACATACAACTAAACACTGAAAAATGATTTAAAAAATAATAATAATTAGGGGCGCACGGTGGCTTAGTGGTTAGCACGTCCGCCTCACACCTCCGGGGT
>JAFFST010051524.1:60198-70198 GCA_022414735.1 Noturus placidus | reverse complement strand
TTCAGTGTGTTTAGTGCTGGCTGCTTCATAGTTGCGTGTTTCTAATCGTATTTCTTTGAACTGAAGCATTTGTCTGTGTTGTTGTCTTTCCCTTCAGGGTAGCCATGCACCCAAGTAAATTCTTCAATTAACATGAGCTAGATATTCAAAAGAGATTGGAGGGTCTTGACAATCGATGTCTAATTAGCTGGGGCCTTTTAGTGAGTGTGCATGGGGGATGGGTGTAAGGCCGTGCCTCTACTGGAATCTTCTCCAGCAGATGTTATGGATGTTGTGCTCTTCCAACAGACCTGGCTTGGAGGGAGCCATTAATTCAATGCAAATACCAGATTGTAGATAGGCTCAGTCTCAGATGCTCCGCCCATGGGATAAGAAACACCTCATAGCTTTTGTACATGTTTCTGGCCAACCTTCAAAAAGTCCCTGCTTTTTATGTGTAAAGCATAAACTTATGTTTGCTGACAGGCTATGGAAAAATGTCTGTGATTGGTCATGTGAGAATTCTAGAGATCTACAAATATGTAAAATAACATAGTTGAATGTGCACTTGTGCTTGTTCTGGACTGAGCTTGTTCTCAGGAGGTTGGTCAGACATTTTTCTCAGCTGTTAAAATTTCTAATGATATTATATGTATACAGCAGCATATTTCGTAACATGTAAAGTAAGTAAATTTAAAATAGTTTACAATTGTCGAAAACAGAGACTTTCTCTGAACTTCTGGGGGTTGGTTTAGGTGGGTGATAGTATGATGTAGTATGCTGTGGTACCTGGTAACTATTAGACCCCAGTTAGCTAAAGTTAGGGCGGCTGTGGCTCAGTCGGTAGAGTGGGTTGTCCACTAGTCCACTAATCGTGGGGTTGGTGGTTCGAATCCCGGCCCGAAGTGCCGAAGTGTCCTTGGGCAAGACACTGAACTCTAAGTTGCCCCCGATGGCAAGCTAGCACCTTGCATGCAGCTCTGCTACCATTGGTGTGTGAGTGTGCTCTCATTTCTAAGTCGCTTTGGATAAAAGTGTCTGCTAAATGAATAAGTTAGAAATTTGTTGTTGTGATATATTTTGATAGGCTAAATAAATAACTGTGATAATAACATTGCACATTTGTGCTGCTTTCAACTAGAGGTTGTAACTCAAATTTCCTGAACTCCAACCAGGAAAAACAAAGAAAACATAGAGGGAATTCCTACTCAGGATCTCAGGATGGTCTCCCCAACTCCAACTTTCTCTGAGTTTAAGTGACATCAAATCAACCTGACAGCATACAGCATCGACACTACACCAAGTAGCATTGCTTACCTTTGAATGAATTATGTTGGATATAATTATATCCAACATAATTAAATTATTATATAATTATATAGTATAACAGTATTTGCTTTAGGACATTCAACATACAGACATATTCACCTGTTAAATCTGTAAGCGTGACTATACAGATCACTAATAAATAGCACTCATCAAAGTTAGCTGGCTAGCTTTTTGCTAACAGAACATAAACATGGAGGTGCAACATAAGACTCAGATACTGAAATTAAACTTGTACCCACTTTGACACATGAGCCAGTTTTCTAGCTGTTAGTTTCAGCCCATGGCTGATGGAGCATCTGATATTTATTGTACATTTATTTGGCCACACATGTGTGTGTGGAGTTTGCATGTTCTCCCCGTGTGTCGGGGGTTTCCTCCGGTTACTCCGGTTTCCTCCCCCAGTCCAAAGACATGCATGTTAGGCTGATTGGCGTGTCTAAAGTTTCCGTAGTGTTGAATGGGTGTGTGGGTGTGTATGTGATTGTGCCCTGCGATTGACTGGCACTCTGTCCAGGGTGTACCCCGCCTTGTGCCCGATGCCTCCTGGGATAGGCTCCAGGTTCCCCGTGACCCTGAAAGGGAGTAAGCGGTTGAAGATGGATGGATGGATGGATTTATTTGGCCACAAGATTCTAAATCTTGATGCATGCATCTGATTACTTCTGTATAAATTTTGAACACTCTCATACTATGAGCTTTACAAAGAAAGATATATTTGGATTGAAAACAATGTTCACAGAATCATATCTGAGAATCTTTTATTCGAACCAGTAAATGTGACTGTTCATTTATAATACCAGTTAAACATTTGATGACAAAAAGTGCAAGCCATCTAGCAAAAGTGAAAAGATGTTAGCCTTTATGTTTGTGTCTGTTGTGTGATAAGGGAGAACTGGCTATTGGGTGGGAACTGGCAGGGACTAATACTGGTTTAAAAACTGGCACCGACTAAAACTCCATACTTTTATACGGACTCTTAGAGGCGCACAGTGGCTTAGTGGTTAGCACGTTCACCTCACACTTCCAGGGTCCGGGGTTCGAGTCCCGCCAGGGGCCATGTGTGTGTGGAGTTTGCATGTTCTCCCCGTGCGTCGGGGGTTTTCTCCGGGTACTCCGGTTTCCTCCCCCAGTCCAAAGACATGCATGTTAGGCTGATTGGCGTGTCTAAAGTTTCCGTAGTGTATGAATGGGTGTGTGAGTGTGTATGTGATTGTGCCCTGCGATGGACTGGCACTCTGTCCAGGGTGTAGCCCGCCTTGTGCCCGATGCCTCCTGGGATAGGCTCCAAGTTCCTCTGAAAAGGAGTAAGCGGTTGAAGATGGATGGATGGAAGAAAAAATGGTGTTCACACACTTTCTTGTATTTTTAAAAAAAAACAATATATTATTATAGAGAATGAGTGTCTTCAACGGTGTGACATCACATATTTTAACTTAAATTATTTTGGTATCTATATATTCATTTATACAAACAGATATTAGATAAAAGTGAGGTGTTTTTTTTTACTGTTATACAACTGGAGTGTTGATGGTTGAATGTTTTCAGTAATAAATTAACAGCAGTTGTCCAGTGTTTGGCAATAGACTCAGTGTTATTGGCAATCTCTGTAGTCGTCTGACGTATTCAGAGTGGCTGTCCCATTTATGTGGGAATGACATTGGCAGAAAGAGAGAGAGAGAAAGAGAGAGAGAGATTGTGATTTTCTCTCTCTCTTTCTCCACTGCCATAGGCACCCAGACAGCTCTTGCGTTCTGGGAATGCTAATTCCTTTGTTTCAGCTTCTGTTTTTTTATTCCTGTCTGGGAAGTTGAGGCCATCAGTGGCCGTGTTAAAGGCACAGACAGGACGGTCAGTGGCGGACACAGACATTTATGAAGTGTTTAAGAAGTGTGTGTGTGTGTGTGTGTGTGCCAAAGCTGTCCTCCACACCCAACCCCTCCCCCAGCCCTCTATTGCCCGCTCCTTTCTCCTCCATCCTCATGGATGACATCATACATGTTTGTGAGTCAGTAACCATGGTGACAGTCGGGTCGCTTGGGGCAGGTCAGTAGGGGGCAGACGCAGGTGACCTTTTTGACCTATGCTGTCTGTGTCACTGGTTGTCACCTCTGACCTCTGACCTCTCCTCTCTATCCTCAGAGGTAGCAACAGGACAAAACAGGTTCATAATACACACACACACACACACACACACACACACACACACACACACACACACACACATCTATATATATATATATATGTTGATAGTTTTGATTATATAAAAGCAACATCATGTATTTTTTTTATAGATAGTAATTCTCAGCTTTAGATTTTCTCCTATTTCTTTTCAGTGACGTAGGATCAGAAATAGAACAGTGGGATGGTTTTCTGTAGATGGGCTTCTTGCGCTTTGGTTTATTGGTTCTGTGAACATGCGAATGTGGAGAGAAATGGTTGCAGAGGCCTGAAGTGTGATCTATTTAGATAGCGCCAAGTCTCTCTCTCACTGTCTGTCTCTCTTCCCTGATAAGCATGAGTGACAGAAAGTAAATATTTGGCAATGACAGTGGCTTTGGCCAAAACACTCTCTTTCTATTACTGTGTTTAGATTGTGTGATAGATAAACCCTGATTTTCATGTTTAAATAACAGCATTGCTTTATTGTTTTTTCACTGTAACATTTACACTCTGTGTGTTTTGTCATGAAATTACGTGGAAGTACTGTTTCAAGTTCTTTTTTCATCAAAAAAATGGTTACATTACATTCCTGCAGTCCACTCAGTCTCAAACGTTTTATTTCGTTCCTGGATGAACCTAATTATTTGAGCTGTATTTAGTTTTGTGCATTTATAGGATTTTTATTAGCTATTCCAGTCTTGTTTACTCTCTCTCTCACATTCTAGGCCCGTGGCTCCCGTGTCCCATCCTCTTGCTTTCTTATCTGTTTTCTTTTCTTCCCTGTTTTCCTTTCACCCCACCCCTCTCCCTTCCTCCTCCACCTCTCTCTCTCATTCATTCTCCCGCTCCTCTCCCTGTCCCCCTGTGGCACACCGTGTCATGTCCCTAATTTATTTATAATTAGTGCTCTTTGTCAGAATGCAGGGGGAATGTTAAAGTACATGCTGCTTCTGCCTGAGTACAAATGGCCCAGTCTTCTCTCCCCCCCTCTCTCTCTCTCTCTCTCTCTCTCTCTCTCTCTCTCTCTCTCTCATTCAGGTTCAGCCTCTCTCTCTCTCTCTCTCTCTCTCATTCAGGTTCAGCCTTTCCTCTTTCTCTTTCTCTCTCTCTCTCTCCTTCTCTCTTACAGTATATCTTCTTTTGCACCTCAAACGCAGTGCACTTAAGTTTATTTCTCCTTTCTATCTCTTCATAATCTTCTCTTTCACCTCAGACTTTATTTTTTCTTTCTCTCTCTCTCTCTCTCTCTCATTCAAATTCAGCCTCTCTCTCTCTCATTCAGGTTCAGCCTCTCCTCTCTCTCTCTCTCTCTCTCTCTCTCTCTCTCTCTGCACACACCCTCAAAATGCTTCCATTTAAGGACACAATTGAAACTCATCTGTCTTTCTTGCTATTTGTGTCACATTAAATATAAGTCATTTCAAATGTGCATGAGATTATAGCATGTTGCATGAGATTGTAGCATGTGATGAAAACTATAAGGACAAAAATGTAAAGCTTCAAAAGGCTTTGGATGAAACACAAAAGCTGGAAATCAATTACCTGTGAGTAGATGTGAGTGCTCAAGGACAAAACCTTTCATGAGGAACTCATTGATAAGTCATACCCTTTTTCACTTTAATTTACTATGATGTTAACTGTAGTGAAATGCCATTCAATGTCATTGCAAGTTTTAAAGCAGTGTTCATCACCGTTGGGTTGAAATACCGGTCCATCAGGATTTGGCAGAGGGTTTCTTTATGATTGTTCCCGCCAAAATGTTTGATTTTACTGCGGATTTATTAAAAATTTGCGATGTAAGTTGCAGAGTGAACATTTTTTTTTCTTTTGCAGTGATGTTTGTTGGTAAATAAGACCTTTTAGCTGTACTCATGTTCAAAGGGGGCGTTGGCTGAATAAGTGTCGTGATGACATCAATTCTGCAGTGCCTGAATCACACATGACGAATTCTACCTTGGATTTGTAATAAAAAAGTGACATTTAGAAGTAAAAAATTCCTGATTTTGGAGTGATGTAATTTTAATCTGCTGTTAACTGACTGTTGTTGTTAGTTCAATCCTAATCCAGTATCATTATTCCAGAATGTTCTTGTTCAAATGAAAGGGAGTTAAAAACAGTGTCCCCCATATTCTAGCACCAAGGGACTAAATACACTGACTTGCTCCACTTTGGACTTGTACTATTAGTGTCTTATAAGCTACAGGTTGTAAGAAGGTCTGTGCTGTAAGACTCCATGGAATCCATAAGTAAGATTCAAAGCATGTATGTTGTGCATCCAATTACCAATCAGTGGCTTGACTAACTGAAATCATCTCTTTGCCCTTGGAGTGAGGAATCACCTGGGTCTTCGCTCTGCTCTCCTTGTGATCTCTCTATTCGCTCTGCATCCCCCAGCTTACCCCTCTCTTCCTGTACTCCTTCACCATCGATCCCTTCATCCCTCGCTCCCGCTCTCCACTGCCCACGGCAATGCCGTCCTGCAAGCTTTGATCACAGGGCCAGGGAGGAAATAGGAAGTGGGTCAGAAAGTTGGGCTGGAGACTGCATGAGAACAAGGCTGGCATATCGAGTAGGTGAACAGAGAAAAGCATGTTGGGAGGGTTGAAAAGGAGGGAGGAGAGAGGAAAGAACGAAGGAAGACACCAATCGTCAGAGCACATAAAATGACAAAATAAATAAATAAATAAAGCAACAGGAACTTGTGCAAAAATGTGGTGCGTTTTGTTGTTGTTGTCGTTTCCAAGATGGCACAAGCAGTGTCACGCCATAATGGCTGACAAATCAATGCGGATTTGATAGATGTGCCTTTTATTTAAGCAGCGATGATCTTGCACGTCATGTATTTGGACGGATTTCTGCCTCTGTCTGCATGCACTGGCCATCTCATTGAATTGCACATGTTGTTAGTATTTAAAACAGCTTATTAATATTCAGAGCTTGATAAGTCTCCTGATGTCGTCAGCTCACCTGGGACCAGGTTTGTAAGGAAGCAGCCATGGGAGCAGCCTGGTCAGGGAATGGTGAAGGGGGCATTTGCATGGGAACATGGGGCTTGTGCTTGAGGTGAGAGGGGGATGAAGGGATCGAGAATAAGGGGATCTGGGTCCAAGGTAATTGGACCAGTGGGAGGTTAGCCAGATACTATCATGCAATATGAGCACACATTTAGATGTACATTTACACACACAAACACACACACACACACACACACACACACACATACACAGTTGGACACAAAATTGCACAACACACACTCTGGCATGTTCACTAAAAGACGAGAGTAAATTATGGTGGTAATTACTTTTTGTGCTGACAGTGTTGGTGAAGGGTACGAGATGCGGCGCAGAACAGCATTGGGTCAGTGCTGAATAGAGAATGAGAGAGTTCAACTGGGGGGAAGGGTCTAAATTATTCCAAATAAAAGGAACCAGAGGGAGAATTAGCAAAAGTGCTATGTTTAGCCTGTCTGTCTTTGGCTGCATGGACGTTTTCTCATGTTGTGGGCAACAGTCAAGTTGGCAGCTTATTTTCCTTTAAATCCTCACTTTTTATTTCCACGATACGCTGACAATTGTTGAATAAAAAGTGTTTTTATTCTATTCATAAGCCCAAGAACATTATTTCAATAAAAAAACAACCTATGATTTTGAACAAATGAGGGTGTTAGTAAGAAAAGTATAAATACTAACTCTACCCCTAATCCTAACCTTAACCATATACCAAAATTGAGCCATGTAATGAGTTACACATTTGCAAGAATGGGACATGTTCTGTTTAATCTTCATATATTCTTCATTTGTATGCACAGACCTTTTACTAATCAAAAAGTGATTAGTGACGATGCACACTGTCACAAAGCAGCTTTATACAGAAATTCAGATGTAGATTTAAATCCCTGATGAACAAGCAATGAAAAAAAATCTCCCTGAGATGGCATGAGAAATATATTTCAAGCGGAACCAAAAGAAGGCTCAAAAGGGAAGGTACCATATAGTGGGATTATAAATCATTACAGTGTACATGTGTAGAATCTCCAAGGCATACAGCACTGTTGAAGGATGTTCAGTATGAGTATATTGTGAATTTCCTGGATAGCCATAGGACGGTCTTTATGATTACAGCAACAGTTCTTACAAATATACAGCATCCAGGCGCAACCTACTAAAGCAATGGTGAGGCTATTTAGTAAACATTAAAACAGTTCACATCTGTCCCAGAAGACATTCGATTTGACATTCAAGAATACCATTTCACTTCAGTCCAGTACATAGCATATATTTTCAGCTGAATTACCCAGAACATCTGAGTATGGCTGATGCCAACCGAGCTCAGCTGCTGCAATACTGGCTTATTAATGCCTATAAACGATTGAGATCATAGTTGGGTTGTTATCAAATTTGTTGGTGTGAGTTGCACACAATTTTAAAAACGAGCCTTTAATGTGATTTTTGGATAGCTCAGAATACTTAGCTTCCAAAATGGGCTTACTCAGAGCACTCACTGATGAGCAAGCACTAAACTCTGTGGTTCTAATGAGAAACTTAACCTTTAGAAGGATAACTGTATATATTGATAACTGTATATATATATATGTAATATATATATATATATATATACTCGAACCCCGGACCCTGGAGGTGTGAGGCGGACGTGCTAACCACTAAGCCACCGTGCGCCTCTATGTATATATGTGTGTCGGGGGTTTCCTCCGGGTACTCCGGTTTCCTCCCCCAGTCCAAAGACATGGTTGATTGGCGTGTCTAAAGTGTCCGTAGTGTATGAATGTGTGTGTGAGTGTGTATGTGATTGTGCCCTGTGATGGATTGGCACTCTGCCCAGGGTGTACCCCGCCTTGTGCCCGATGCTCCCTGGGATAGGCTCCAGGTTCCCCGTGACCCTGAAAAGATAGACCCTCTGTTCATAGATAGATAGATAGATGGATAGATAGATAGATAGATAGATAGATAGATAGATAGATAGATAGATAGATAGATAGATAGATAGATAGATATGAAAAAGAGTGTACTTACAATGTGTTTAAAGTGTGTCGCTTGAAAAGTAAAGACTGTAAAGACTGAATAATGGTCTTTCAAGAATATAAGATGGCTTCCGTTCTATAATTGTGCATCAAAAAGTGCTGGAACAGTGAATTAAATTAAAGCCAAAAGAACAGATGCACTCTATATGTGAAAAGTGCTGAATATTACATTTTATTTCTTGGCATATATCATTCATTTTATTTTGTCTATCGGTAATTGCTTTATCCTTGTCAGTGTCGCATTGGAACTGGAGCCAATCGTAGAAACACTGGGGGTAAGGCAGGGATACACGCTGAATGCCAGTCCATCCGTACTCACACACACTAATACTAGGGGCAATTTATAGTCACCAGTCCACCTTTTTTTGGGAGGTGGGAGGAAGTTCATATTGGATATATTCATCCTTAAGTTTGAAAGCAACTTCACTTCACAACCAAAAATTTCAAATGACTTTGGGAAATTCCTGCCTGTTGAATTTGGTCATTTCACTTCTATTGTTGTTTAAACTGAACACACTGTAGATTCTGATGTTTACACCATAGTTCCTACACGAGGGCTTTTTATGAGTACATTGCAAGTATTAAAAGTAGTGATGTACTGCTGTGTCTCACAGGTAAAGCCAGACAGATTACACAGATGATAATGAGATCTCCAGGCAGCAGTAATCCAAGGGCAGTGCTGAGATTGAAGTATAGAATCACATGATTTTTCTCTTTGTGTCTCCTCAGAACAAAAGAGAAGACTCAAAGATTACATCAAAAAGAAAAGAAAAACAAAGACAAATGCGAAAAAACGTAAATATCAGCAAAACCCCTGTCCCACACATGCATACACATTTACCTGAATAGATTGGCTCACTTTGTGATAATTCTTCCTAATCTCTATCCACTGTGTGTGATTACTACAGGCACAAATGTCAATACCTTTCTCTATATTAAAAAAACAAACCTGTTTACTCACAAAACACTCATAATGGAAGTCTAAGATCAGTTGTTGAGACAGTAAGAGTTTATGCAAAACACATATTCTGGAAACCTCTTTCATAAATTTGTCAATCAAACGTGTTTGTATGAAAGTGTTTCTTTTGTCCTTTTAGAGCTTTTTCCGGCGGATCATTCTGTGGTTCCACATCAACCTGGAAGTGCAGCAGTTTTTCGCTGATGATTCATGAATACTACAAAAAAAAATTGAATCGCTCGTGGCATGATGGTGCAGTGGGTAGCATTGCTGCTTCACAGCTTCGGCATCCCCAGTTTGATCCTGAGCTCATGTTATTGTCTGTTTGGAGTTTCACATGGAACAGCACCCTCCTACCTCAACTCTCTCCTGAAGGCTTTCGTTCCCTCTCGCAATCTGTGATCGATTAGCAACAGACGCTTAGTAGTTTCTACTCAGCGTGGCTCAAGGTCCCTTTCCAGAACCTTCAAACTAACTGTTCCTCAGTGGTGGAATAAACTTCCAACCTCAATCCGGACCGCAGAATCTCTCACCAT
>JAFFST010051524.1:35540-56285 GCA_022414735.1 Noturus placidus | reverse complement strand
CTCTCTCTCTCTCTCTCTCTCTCTCTCTCTCTCTCTCTCTCTTTCTCTGTATTGCATCTATACTCGTTGTGGATACCGAGGTGTGTGTGTGTGTGTGTGTGTGTGTGCGCGCGCGCGCGCCTGGTGTTTTGTGTGATCTGGATTGTTTTCCGTCCAGTTTGACCCCTTGTAACCCACTAGAGAGAGAGAGAGAGAGAGAGAGAGAGAGTTTGTGTGTGTGCGCGCGCGCCTTTTCGCGTGACGGTCCTGGAACGTGCGGCTCGTGCGTAAGGTGTTTGTCCAAACCAGGGGCATCCGAGGCAGAGGACAGGAAGGAGGCGTGTGTCCCAGCATAGCCGCTCAACACTGGACATGCACATCAGGTTAGTCCACTTCTTACTTTCTGTTCTGGAAAGTGTGTACACACACACACACTCACACTCACACACACACACACACACACACACACACACACACACACACACAACATTTCAGCACGTGCTTTAATGTGTTCATAACATTACAACACTCCAGTCCTGTTCCTTGATGTTGCTGCTGTAGGGTCTCCCTATCTCCTGGGTCAGTCCCTGTGTGCCTTTGCTCTGCACTCTTTAGTAGCCATGTGCCTGAGGGGTTGATGCTGGGAAAGTTTGGGACCGTCGGCACTTTTCTCAACACACACACACACACACACACACACACACACACACTGGGGTGATGACCGCAGCCTGCTTCTCTCTGCTATTCTACATGATGTCTGTGTTAATTAATGGATTTGATAGGATTAGCTCTTCTATAATGATGCCCCTTTCCGTGTAAGCTACTTACCAAGAGGGAGAGAAGAACACAGTTTTGTTATCCGATGCCTGTGGATTTAATCACTTGGATTAAACGAGTCTATTTAAAATATTAACGCTTGCTATGAACAAATCTGAACTTTGATATTCGATTAAGCATTGCGACTGTGTGAAGAGATGAATGACTCCTGTGTCTGAACAATGATCAGTGGCTTTAGTGTTTATTTTGTAACAAACTAAAAGCTATTCAGATTCAGTCCTCACTGGTGTTAGAAGTGACTTTACCCTTGATAATGAGACAAACCTTTACTAGAAAGCACCGTGTTCAACATCAAACATCCATCCATCCATCTTCAACCGCTTAATCCTTCTCAGGGTCACGGGGAACCTGGAGCCTATCCCAGGAGGCATCGGGCACAAGGCGGGGTACACCCTGGACAGAGTGCCAGTCCATCGCAGGGCACAATCACATACACACTCATTCACATTCATATTATTATTATTATTATTATTATTATTATTATTATTAGTCTGTTTCTCTGTGTGGAGTTGTTACTCTCAGTCTGCATGGGTTTCCTCCAGGTACTCCAGTTTCCTCCAACCTCCGAAAAATAGCAGATAGATTACCATGGATTGGCTTCTCTAATGTTTGAATAGCAAAACAATTGAAATTATATATAAATATGTTATAGACCCACCCTGTCCAGGGTGTACCCCGCCTTGTGCCCGATGCTCCCTGGGATAGGCTCCAGGTTCCCCCGTGACCCTGAAGAGGAGTAAGCGGTTGAAGATGGATGGATGGATGGATGGATGGATGTTATAGACCATTTGTTTTGATAAGTTTTAATGAGTTTGTGACATTCTTTAGCCATGATGCATCTCCCTTAATCTTAAATTTCCTCCTGAATAAGTTTTTATTGCCAAATGTTCCAGGGAATTATGAAGTGTGATGAAATATATGAAGAGGGCCGCGTTGATCGAAGTAATAAGGATAAATACTAGATGAAAAGATATTACTACTTAGGTGAAAAGTTTTGTAAAGCAGCAGGTTAGAGAACAGATTAGTGGTGCGATAAAGATTTAAAAAGCTGAAGCAGTTAATCTGAGATTAAAGCGTTCACTGATGTGTGTGTTTGTGCGTGTGTTCTCTTTTTGTTGTCCTTAGCTCATTTTCTGTTTTAGAATTTTTCTTTAAAACTATCCCCGTTGCACTAATGCTTCTGAGATTGAATCCTAAAATCAACTAAAAATATTTTGTATTCATTCACAAAATGCTCTATTTAATTGCCATTCTCTTTGACATGCTGTTTTCTAGAGGACCGTAATTTCAGGTCATATAGACTCACGGGTGTTTGGTGTATTCTGCTATGTAATTTCCTCCATGCTTTCCTATACAGTGAAGGAGTGGTGCTTCATGTGTTTACATATTCAGCACTACTGATCATGCAAAGTTCATTGGAAATATTCTTGAAAGTGCAGAAGTGGAAAGGAAAATGTAAACAGACGCACTGTCATGGAGTGGGGCTTGTTGGAATGTTATTGCTGTCATGAACTCACACACACACACACACACACACACACACACACACACACACACACACACACACACAGTCTGAGGTGAAAGAGCAATAGGACTGTTTACGGTGCAACACGCACACACACAAACACACGCACTCAGTATGAGATGAGAGAGAGCAATAGGACTGTTTACGGTGCAACACACACACACGCACACACACACACACACACACACACACGCACACACATATACATATGCACCTAAGTGGACAGACAGGTCCGGTGACAGACTGTGTCAGCGGTGTGTCAGGAAGAGGCTGTTGGTGTCACACTCTGTTGACCTGATCTGTGGTCAGCCTGTCCATTGGAGCCCGCTGTGGCCCTTACATAACATCTTCTGCCATTCATAACCCACTCTGCAGGGACACACACACACACACTGATTTTTTTTTTATAAACTTCATATACACAGTCCTGCTTCTACATACCCCCAAAACATCAACCTCTTTAAAAAAAAGCTGAAGCTTTGTTTTCAGGCTGGGAAATGCATCAAAATGGCTAAAGCTGATCAGTCTCATATACACAACTGTCTCATATCTTGGTGTATATAGATTGATGGATGGATAGATGGATGGGTGTGTTACACATTTTATGTCTTCAGACATGATTTATGAATGAGTTCACTTATCTAAAATAACCTATAAATATTAAAACTAATAAAAAAAGAATATTTTATTCATAAATTCTAACTTCAGATTGAGGATCAGGTGTATTAAATAATGAAGCACAGGTACTGTATTAATGCTAAGAACTATACACACACCAACCTATCTGTGCTTCAAGGGAATCCTTGCTGTGATCATCACTGTGGGTTGTTTGTGGGTTGTGTGCGTGCTTCTGTTCTTTTACTTTGCTAAATTTATTATAACGATGTGTATGAAAATGAATTTTATATCCTCACATAATAAATATTCTCGAATGTCTTAGCAAATATAAAAGCTTTCCTTTGAAAGACTTTCCATTCAGAGATCAGGAAGGCTTTAATAAAAGGCATTAAATATAAGCACTGATGGGCAAAGTTTGAAAACATCTGCTTTTCTTTTGCTCTGTCACCCATAAACATCTGCAAATTATTTTTTTTCAACCTTCTGCGTTACTGCCCATTCACGGTGAGGGAAAAGACACAACTTCAGGGGCCTCAACATGCTGATGGGTCTCACTCTCGCTGTCCATTGCATCACCCGCATCATATCTGTAGCTGGTCAGGGGCGGGGCGGGGTCATTTTGATCTAATCAAACTGTGTATTGATTCCATTAGATAATTAATGGTGTAGGAATAGCAAAGCTGTGAGCCCCAGCCCCGTAGAGATGAGGGGAACCTTGGAGGGGGAATGATTGCGAACCGCCAAGGTCGAGCACGAAAAAACATAGCAGTTTGCGCCAAAAAACAAGAGGACAGTCTACTTAAAAGAGAGAGATAGCAAGATGGACAGAACTGACTGATCAGTAGTCAGAGAACATGAGACTACACCTGCACTTCAGTTGAGGAGAGAAATTATCATTAGTAATTATTTGAATATCTGGTTTTACCTGTTAGCTGAGTTTGGATAGACCTGATCATTAAGGGTTCTCTTTTTTCACTATTTACTTCCATTTGTGAAATATGCAATTATGTATAAATACAAAAAAAAATATTTGTATATTTAAATTTCTTAATATCTCTAATAGATCTTGCACACTCTTGGCAGCTTCATGAAGGAGCTTCACCGAGGAGGTTTTTCTTAAAGAGCCCAGAAAGTGTCAGCTCCTTCTTATTTTTCATGGAAAGTACATAATGATAATTTAAAACTCCTTTAGAAGAATACTTTATAAAAATTTCAACTATAAGCCTGTTTTATGGCGATTGAAAGTATTCAATCCTGTGTATCCAAACCTTTGATTGGTAATGTATATTGTTATTTAGAGTTATTTAGATTATTGCAAACACACCCAATAAATATGTAAACTATATTTACAAAATGTCTGTACCACGTCTGATATGCCTTCCTCTTCCCACAGTCTGAGCGTTCTTCCTCTAGCTTATCTCAGCTGGATAAGAAAAGTGTGATTTCTGTTGTGTCTTCTGTTTATCTATTCTCACAGCATGGAAAACTAGCTAGACCAAATTTGATGTAAAACATCCAGTTAAATAAAATGATGAGGGAAAGTGAAATAAGAAGCATACGCTTGAATGAGAATTGACAATTTGTAGTAGGTGGCTTGAGTATGAACCAGTAAACAGGCTAATATTTTGTTAAGACCGATGGTGTTAATGGAAACATATCGGAAAACCATCAATTGTGATTAGTAGACAGTAAATAAATAATAATGATGAAAATAAACAGGGGGACCATTCAGGATTTGGCTAGTGAACCTGCTGACTGGCTAGTAAATGTTAATAATGACCAGCCACAGTGGCTTGTGAGATACAAAGCTCATTTCAAGCCTTAGTGCCATGTTTACATCTAGTGCCATGAACGCCATGAACTATAGCAGTAGAAGATCACGCTGAGTTTTATCACAATTTTAGTGTTATTACTCTCTTTCGATTCAGTAAAGAGTGCTGTTGCTGAGAAACATTAAACAAGTACTTTATTCCATGTGACCTGCCCATACTCAATTGGCTAAAAGTGAAATGACCACTTGAAGGTCAAGGTCCTGAAAAAAAGTAAATGTTTCCACAGCTGACTAGAAATCCGGTGGTCATCTCCATACGAGTGTGTGTGACATTTAAAAACAGAATGGCAGCGTAACATCTGGCATGTAAATATGGGGTGAATAACGCTGGGATTTGTGTGTGTGTGTGTGTGTGTGTGTGTGTGTGTGTGTGTGTTTGAAGCTCAATTGCTGCATTGTGTGCGTGCGAAGTGGCTTTAATGTGTTCATTTCCTTGCTTGGCCTCTCTGAGGGGTGGGGCGGAGCATGCTAACGAAGCTCTGACAGCTGGAGGCCCTAATTAATGATCCCCTCTGAAAACAAACAGCCCAAGCTCTGCCAAACATAAACCCTGGCCTCGTCCCCAAACGTGGCCTCGGCCCCAGCGTGCTTCTGTGTTCCAGCTACAGTGAGAACCCATCGGCCACCAGAACCTGCCATTACTGCTCTCAGGGCCAAGAGTTTAAGACATAGCGAACTTTGTTGGTCTTCAAGATAAAGAAGAACAGCTTTACACTGTATTTGACAAATCCCAAAGGAACAGGAACAAAGAACATAAATGCATTGTCTATTCTCTTCCATGTCAAAATACTGTTACTGTATGATGTTATATATAAAGCGGATATTCTTAGATTTATCGTCTGAATCAGCATCTTATTTAGGCTTTTACACAAGCACATGCATTAGCAAAATATCAGTAGTATCAAACATTTCTGATTAAAAACACTTTGGACATGTATCACACCTAGTGTTTTGCATGATGGATGAAATTGATATATTTTAAAGGTATCAAGTGGTAACACAAGAAAAGTCATAATGTAGATAATAAAATTTTGTAAATAAAAAAAAAATCATTTTACAGCAAGGTAAACGATTGTTTTATAATCTACATTTTATTCAAATTACATTGTTGGCTGTATGAAAATTCCCACCCCACACAGGGTGCAGTTTAAAAGGTTACAGTTGCGTGCAAAAGTTTGCATCCCCTACTTTTTTGAGTGGCAAAAAGGAAAATGTACCTCTACAAAATGAAAGATTTCCAAATTGCTAACATAAATAAATAAATAAATTAATTAATTAATTAATTAAATCCTGCTACATACCAACACACCAAACCCAAACATAAGGCTTTTCATCAACTGAAAAAAAAAAATTGTTTAAAGACGTTTTGCCAAGACCTTCTTGATCTGTAGACGTGATTTGAAGAAGACAGAAAGAGATATAGAGTGTGCATTTAAATAGAGATATTAGGGGGGGTAGAGCTATATTAATTCCTTAATATAAACTATGTGCACTCTTTGGACTGATTTACAGGATCTGAGCCTGTAAACCCTAGCTCACCTAATGTTTGATTTACATAATTTTTTTTGTTTTGTTCTAAGGGTACACAAACTTTTGCACTTGACTGTATTGTATCACTTCACTACATCATGCTGGCTGCTAAATCAGAATCACATGTAAACACATGTATATATTGCTAGTATTGAAGTGACATAGTTCAGAAGTGACACTTTTGACATTGAATAGGTCTTATCATAGCTCCAGTGTTTGCTCATGAGTACGTCCATTTTTAAAGAACATGCATAGTGACACAACCAGCTGCGAGGTTATAAAGTTAATTAAATGATTAAGGTGGAAGGCACCTCCGCTATGTCTAAAGAGTTAGTGAAGGTGGAGAGAAAGATTTAACCTGATTAGATGGAGGATAAAGATAGACTAAATACCAGAGAGGACTTCGATAGGATTGATAACATGAGCACACATGTGACAGAGAGAGAGAGAGAGAGAGAGAGAGAGAGAGAGAGAGATTACGAGTGTAGCTTATCTCACTTTGATCCTATGAGCAGTCACAGAAGAGAGATGTAATAGCTGGTATTTTCACAGATTATGTCTTTATAGTTACAGAGACTTTATAAGAACAGTCAGACTTGATGCCAATTACACTGGTTTGGGGTACATGCTAAAATATGTTTGTTCATTTATTGTGTCAAAACAACACTTCATGCTTGACTGCTTCATTACATATTCACTCGTTGTTAAGCGAAACATTATTATCTGAGCAAATATTTGTGAGTTAGCTAGCTAACTTAGTCATGTATTAGCATCATGTATTAGCGGCTGTGGCTCAGGCGGTAGAGCGGGTTGTCCACTAATCCAATAATCGTAGGGTTGGTGGTTCGAATCCCGGCCCGGGTGATCCCATGCCGAAGTGTCCTTGGGCAAGACATTGAACCCTAAGTTGCCCCCGATGGCAAGCTAGCACCTTGCATGCAGCTCTGCTCCCATTGGTGTGTGTTAAAAGTGCTAAATGATAATGTATAATGTAACCATTTATGTAAGTTGAATGAGAGCCCTGAATTCATTTACCACACAATTAGAGATTCAGTTACTTGTGTTGCTTGATGATATGATGCTAGCTATCCACTAAAATTAGTTGGTTAAATAGTTGGTTAGAGGGCGGCTGTGTCTCAGTCGGTAGAGCGGGTTGTCCACTAATCCACTAATCGTAGGGTTGGTGGTTTGAATCCCGGCCCGGGTGATCCCATGCCGAAGTGTCCTTGGGCAAGACACTGAACCCTAAGTTGCCCCCGATGGCATGCTAGCACCTTGCATGTCAGCTCTGCTACCATTGGTGTATGAGTGTGCATTTGTAAGTCGCTTTGGATAAAAGCGTCTGCTAAATGAATAAATATAAATATAAATAAATTGGTATCTCACAGCTAGCATGGTCAATCCGCTTAGTTGTAGCTAAGCTATGTTTGTTCCCCTTTAGTTCCAGGCATTTCACATTTGTTTTGGTCACTGTAAGTAAAGTTCTTTCTTTCATACAAGAATTTTCTAGCTAGAATCTTGTTAACTTTAAAATACATGATAGCAAAATGGCTTTCACAAAGGGCATTGAATAATTCACACACTGATTCCGTTTAACTGATGACATCTGGCAAATTGTCAATCCACATCATGTATATGCTCTCACTGATACACAATTTTCACACTGACTTGTTTTGACTAACAATACTAAACTATGCCGTGCACCTCCAGAGCTGAGGTGTCCGTGGAGTTTGCATGTTCTCCCCATACTTTGGGAGTTTCCTTCCCTAAAGACATGTAATAGGCTGCTTGGCATTTCCAAATTGTTCGTAGTGTGTGTACAGGATGGGTGCCATCCAGGGTGTCCCCCTCCTTGAGCCCTGAGTCCCCTGGAATAGGCTTCAGGCTCCCTGCGACCTTGTGTAAGATAAGTAGTACAGATTTGCATGGTTTCATGGTGCCTAGTCACACAAGTCAGAACCAAAGAAATTCCTCATCCACAGAGATTCAGTAGTCCCCATGCAACTCTCCATTGAAAACCTCTGGAATGTCTACCAGAAGCAGTGTATAAGCTCATCTCATGTCTGCTCAGATCATTAACTACATAATTTCAGTCCACATCATGCATATGCCCTTATTGAGTCCCTACGCTTTTCTCAGTCACAATGAAACAGATAGTCCAGCGTTAAGCAGCTGCTAATTCAGGTTTAGAATGTCAGGTCATAGATTTCATCGACTCACACCAGAGGTCACCCGGATGTCGGTGTGTGTCTATGCGTGTGCCAGGTAAGGTCAGAGAGGTGATGTAAGTCCAGGGCTTTATGCCAGAGTGGTTTAGATCAACGATAGTGCTGAGTGGCACCCAGGGCTGGCCAGAGGGCAGCGAGCACTGGTGGGGGTGACACCAGGCTGCTGGAGGGCAAGCCAGCCCTTTAAATGTCATACAGACTAGCCAAGCACTGGGGATTCCACTGAAATGGCACTAGAAACTCTGGAAGCTGGACCAGAGGACTATGCATGTGTGTGTATTTGCATCTTTCTGTATGGTCATTCGAGGGTTGCTGTCATTTTAAATACTTCATATGTATATTACAGCATTATGTTGAGATCATTTTGAGAAAGAGGTCATTTTGAGATGTCACAGGTGCACATTCTGTCATGTAAACTACGTAAAGTGGTTTTGTGCGTCTGTTTCTATCAATATTGTTTGCATTCCACATAACATATAAAGTAAGATATAACGAAATATAATACAACAAAATTTCATATAAATTTTGCAGTTGTATTTCTACACAAGTGATTGTTTGGGTCAATTAGGCACTTTGAAGTAATTAATAAAACATGAGGGTTGTGACTTGGTCAGCTAACAACGTCTCTTCCTTCTTTTTGTCTTCCATGTCCTTGTCTGTTCAGCCCCTCTGCGGGAGATCTGGGTCTGACATAGCCTCAGCCGATCGCAGCCTGCATTGGACGCGGCGGCGTGTGCGGAACAGGATGGCGGCCATGCCGTTCGTCAGTGACGGAAAGTGTGTTAGTGTGGAGTGGGACTTCCTGCAAGGACTCCTCGCTAAACCGCCCACCCTGCCCTGGTGAGACTGCTTGTCTTCTATGCAATGCATAGAAATCATTAATTTATAAACATATTTGTGTAATTTCTTCTCTGTTATGGTATTAATCTATTTGCATGTCCAATAAACATGAATGGGAAAATTATATTCACTAAAATTATAGCTACTACCAAAAGTACAGAAGCTCCTACGACTCTAAGAAAAGTAATTACAATAAAGTGAACTTTTCAGAATGTTTTAAAACAACGAGACACAATCTTGCTTCAAGGGAAATGAGAGAGGACACAAATTTATATGAACTAGCAAGGGAAATCTCATTGGATTTCCTCCAGTTCAATACAAATGAAGTATTAAGAACTCTTCAGAGCTTTAAACTTTGTAACTTTTTATGAACACTGTGTCATGTGAATTGTTATGAATGTAAAAGCCTGATTTTTTAATCAACCCAATGATATTAATAAGAAGGTGAATAAGACAATCTTAACTACAACACACCTACACCATAACACAGTCAGGCTGCAATACACTAAAATATAGTGCACATGCATGGATACACTTCCCTCTGTATGCTACAGACTGTGTTTACTTAAACATTAAAGAAATTTCAATGGCATTATTAACGTCGCCTCGTCTGTAGGTGGATATAAAACTCTGAATCGATGCTGCCATATTGATTGTGTCTCTCCAGAGACATTCTAGTGTAATAACGAGATGTTTTAAAGGGCTCTTTCACACAGAACACGTCTGTTTTACAGGCTGTGAGAGAACACAGCACAACTGCTATTAGCAAACTGAAAGAAGATTCAAGAGACAGCTTAATAGACACATTCTCACTCACATACAGATACACACATTGCTTAAAGACAACATGAAATTGTTTTGGGGTTTCTTTTATTACCTTAGTTCTGTTGAATGCACACAATTTATCAGTATGAATTCCATGAAAAACTTCATTTTAGCATACTCATCCATTAAAATACTTCTATGCCCATCTCTATACGTCTTCTGATTTTTAGACTCTATTATAGAATCAAATTTCTGAGAGGATTACTACTTATGTGCAATTTACAGTACATAAGAATAAAACTGTTATAGGAAAATAATCAGTGCCAGGCTGGTGTGTACTCTTACCACTATGAAGTTTATTAATATTACCACTATGAAGTTATGAAGATTATTTTCCAATAACTGCACATCCTGAAGTGTTTTGGAAACTGTATTTATTTTAAAAAGTGGCACGTCGTATTTTTTTTATTGATTTATAGTTACATGTATAGTTAAAGTTACAGCTGTCACTGGAGACTTTTTCCAAAAATACTAGCCAAACATCTCATCACAGAAACCTTCGCTGTATAAACATGTTTATTTACGTGTGTTTTTTAAAAGTCCATTTATGTGTAGAACTTTGCCATGCAAGTAACAATATATTTTACTATTGAAACAATAATGCATTAAAAATGTTGTGGCTCAGTCGGTAGAGCGGGTTCTCCACTAATCCACTAATCGTGGGCCGTTGGCGGTTCGAATCCCGGCCCGGGTGATCCCATGCCGAAGTGTCCTTGGGCAAGACACTGAACCCTAAGTTGCCCCCGATGGCAAGCTAGCACCTTGCATGCAGCTCTGCTACCATTGGTGTGTGAGTGTGCTCTCATATGTAAGTCGCTTTGGATAAAAGCGTCTGCTAAATGAATAAATGTAAATGTAAAAGAAACAATAATGCATTAAAAACAAGTGCATTAGTATAAATCTTGCAGCTGGAAACTCCTGTCCGAGCTGCTGCTATAGAAAATTAATCAACCAATCAGCATTCAGCAGCACTGTGGTATAAGCAGACACAGAGATTCATATCAACTTCATGTTTATTTACATCAATGTGGTGTTATACAGTATGTATTTTGGCCAAAAATAATAAACAATAGAGAAAGTGTAAAGATAATACAATAATGCCATTATATTCTCCACCAAGAAGACCTTAGACCTGTATATTTAGCAGATACAACCCTTTAGTGTGCATTTACCTATCCATACAATGCTCTAAAATCTGGACACTCCACTGATGGGCAATGAATAATAAATAACCTTTCACAATACAGTCAAATCCTGATGACTTAAATATCCTTCCTGCCTGAATATCCTGTTTCACTCGACATCTTATGGAAGATGAGTTATTTTTCTCATATATTTTCGAATCATATATATGGTGAAGTTTTAGCTACTAGCCACTATTTACAAAGGAAGCTTTTTTGAAGGCTCATTTATTTTTCCTTTCTTCTCTATACGCATACTGTGAGACACACGCACGCACACACACTTCCTTTCTCTTTGAATTCCTCCCCTTTCTCTTTGCTGTTACATATCTACAGCCCCCCAGAATGAGAATCAATGTCACAGACATGGGTGTGTGAGGGGGGCATGTCGGCTCTTTCTTCCAGCACAGACACAAATTGTGAAGTCGCCGTGACAACATAATTCCCCCCACTCAGGCCCCACTGAGGGCAGGTCGATACCCAATCAGAGTGACAGGCTACCTGGCCTACCTCTCAGATGCTCCTTCTTCTCCATTGATCCCTCAATCAAGACTTGAGGCTTGCTACCCAGGAGGCAGGCTGTGAAAAGAGCTCAATGTCTGTATTCTTCCAGAGAATTAGCCCCAGAGAACTGATCCAAGACCAGCCTTTTCTGCAGCCTCCTGGTGACTAGTCTGATCTCAGGTTAGTGCAGGAATGGAACAGGGCACAGCTAATGGAAACAGGCAGTGAACAGGCTGATCGCTCCCTTGCTGCCATTGTAGGTTAGCTCTGCTTTCTCAGCCTCTATCCCCTGACCTGCTCCCGAGTGCCTTACTATATTGGAATTGTAGTGGGCTGATTTTAAAGAACTCTCAAAAACAGCTGGGTAGCAGGAGAGGTGTACATTTTTGATAGCACCTTCTTGTGTTTATTGTTGTTGTCATTGTTATTGTTGTCATTGATTTCACTGTGTGATCCTTGAGTCATTTAGAAATAAATCCAAGAATTTATACAAGCAACAGGGTTCCCACACATCTAAGAAAATATAAATTGGAAATATACAGTCTAGTTTTCTAGTCACATGGAATTTTTATATATTATTTAAAGGATACAATTTCCTTTAAATCATCCATGAAAAGTGACGATCCAGCTTAGCACATTTGCCTCGTACCTCTGGTGTGTCACGCTTGGGCTCAAGGGAGGAATCAGTCGCAGGAGATGCGGAAGTGAGGAGAAAGCGCATGGCGATGACAGAGTGGTAAAAGCGCCGCTAGGGTCAGGCTTATTGAACGTAGTCAAAGTAGTAGCAAGGGTCAGACGATCGGACGAACAGACTAGAAAGAGGGAGGCAGTGAACGTAGTAAAAGTGGTAGCGAGGGTCAGGCTTGAAAGGGATAGGCAGTAAACATAGTCAACAAAGGCGGAAAACACGGTCAGGTACATGGTGGAGCAAAATACGAAAACAGGCTTGGTAACGCTGAGGAACTAGTCGATAAGACGTATACTTTGCATCGGGTGAATGTGGCAGAGGGGAATTTATACAGACAGGCAGCTGTGTGGAATAATTGGCGACAGGTGCGTGCACTCATGGGAAGTGGAGTTCGAGGTAGTGTGCCTGCGTGTGTGCGAGGTGAGTGACAGTTCCCTGGTGGCAGCGGACGAGGCTGGCCGCCCTGTGACAAAGCCCCCCCCCAAAGGGCTCACTCCGGGAGCCGGAGTTCTTCGCGGTCTGCCCCGTGGTCGTGGGCCCGGGAGGTTGGTACCCCAACATGCACTGAAACGGGGTAAGCTTGGTGGCGGAATGGCGCAGGGAGTTTTGGGCGTACTCGGCCCAAGGCAGGAAGGTGCTCCACTCCTCTGGGTGATTGGAGTTGTAGGTGCGTAAAAACCGGCCCAACTCCTGGTTTATTCTTTCCACTTGCCCGTTGGTTTGAGGGTGGTATCCGGACGAAAGGTTGGTGGTCACGCCTAGCCTGGTCATCAACCCGGCCCATACCCTGTATGTCAACTGAGGTCCCCGATCGCACACAATCTCCTCGGGGATTCCAAAGTATCTAAACACATGCTGGAAGAGCAACTCAGCAGTCTGGAAGGCGGAGGGAAATGAAGGCAATGATATAAATCGTACTGCTTTGGAAAATCTGTCCACAATGACACATGCCACCGTGTTGCCCTTGGAGGGCGGTAAATCTGTAACAAAGTCTACTGCTAGATGGGACCAGGGGCGATGAGGTGAGTGAAGGGGTAAGAGCTTACCAGCGGGGAGTGACCGGGGAACCTTGTGTTGGGCACACGTGGAGCAGGATGCCACAGTCCGAGAGATGTCCCTCTCCATCTCAGGCCACCAATACTTCTCCTGCAGGAGTTGACTGATGCGGCGTGCCCCGGGATGACCTGTCCCGAGTGCTGTGTGGGCCCAGGCGATGAGTTCTTTACAGTTCTCCTCAGGTACGAACAGGTGATTGTGTGGGCACTGCTGGGGTACTTGCAAGTGGGGAACCCTCCCCAGGTGCTGGTCCAGCTCCCATTCTACGGCATTGCTTTTGCAGGCGGGGTCTAGAATATATTCATGTTGGCCCGTACAGGAGGATCATGGCGGAAGAGGGCGTTTGATGTTATTGGAACCTGGTCGGTAGGATAGCATGAAGTCCAACCGTGTGAAGAACAGGGCCCTCGGGCCTGGCGGGAATTGAATCTTTTGGCAGTTCGAATGTACTCAAGATTCTTGTGGTCTGTAAAGATGATGAAGGGGTGATTCGCTCCTTCTAGCCAATGTCGCCATGTTTCTAATGCCAACTTTACGGCTAGCAGCTCTCTGTCTCCCACGTTGTAATTCTGCTTCACGGGTGAGAAGGTTCGGGAAAAATAGGCTATGGGGTGAAGCTTCGGCTTCTCCCCGAACCTTTGGGACAAGACAGCTCCTACCTCTACCTCTGATGCGTCCACCTCGACCGTGAAAGGTGTCGAGGGGTCTGGATACCTTAAGATGGGGGCGGTTGTAAAGGCCAACTTGAGCCTCTCCAGAGCTTGTTGGGCCGAGGGTTTCCAATGGCGGCGTCCAGATTTCCCCTGTAGGAGGGTGGTGAGAGGTTTTGCCACCGTGCTGAAGTTCCTTATAAATCTTCGGTAGAAATTGGCGAACCCTAGAAGCGCTGTAGCTCTTTAATGGTAGTGGGTGTGGGCCACCCCTGTACTTCCTTGACCTTCCCTTGATCCATGGCGACTCCCAGAACGTATCCCAGAAAGGCGATGGTATGCTGATTGAATTCACATTTTTCTGCCTTTACATATAACTGGTTCTCCCACAGGCAACGCAGAACCTGGCGGACATGTTGAACATGTTCTCCCTTGGTGTTGGAGTAGATGAGAATGTCATCAATGTATGCGATCATATAACGCCCCAGCATGTCCTGTAACACATTATTAATGAGGCATTGGAATACAGAAGGAGCGTTGGCCTGCCCATATATTACCTGGTACTCATAGTGCCCCGAATTGGTGCTAAACCCCGTCTTCCACTTGTCTCCCTCCCGGATCCGCACCAAATTGTATGCGCTGTGTAAATCTAACCGTGTAAAAACTGTGGCGGTGCAGAGTTGTTCCAGGGCTGACGGGACTAAGGGCAAGGGGTAGGAGTATTTCACACAGCATTGGTTAAGTCCCCGATAATCAATACATGGACGGAGCCCCCCTCCCTTCTTCTCGACAAAAAAGAATCCTGCTGAGAGAGGGGACGTGGAAGGTCTTATATATCCCTGGTGCAATGCCTCCTGGATGTACTCCTCCATGGCTTCCTGTTCCTTGAGGGTCAGGGGGTAAACTCCTCCCCAGGGTAGTGTGGCGCTGGGAAGAAGGTCGATCTTGCAATCATATTCCCGGTGAGGGGGAAGCCCGCTTGCCTTCTTTTTGCTAAAAATCTCCAGGAGGTCATGGTAAGCTGGGGGAATCAATACAGGTTTGGCCGGATTGGGACTTTCTATTGTGGTGGATGATAGTGGGATTACCGGGTCCTGGAGGCAGTGAGTAATACATTGTGGTGACCACTGCACAATCTCTCTGCATGCCCAGGATATTGGGGGTTATGGTGTTTCAACCAGGGGAGGCCGAGAACCACGGGATTACGAGCTGTCTCTATGACATACAGCCGGATGGTTTCTTGGTGTAGGGCGCTGACCCACAGGTGGAGTGGTTTGGTGCAATGTGTGATCACGCCCCTCCTGATGGGGGCACTGTTGATGGCGTGAACGTGACGTGGGTGTTCCAAAGACGTATACTTTGTATCGGGTGAATGTGGCAGAGGGGAATTTATACAGACAGTGAGCTGTGTGGAATAATTTTTGACGTGTGTGCACTCAGAATTCAGGAGAGGGAGAGCTCAGGCGCGGAGGCGTTAATCATGGGAAGTGGAGTTCGAGGTAGTGTGCCTGCCTGTATGCGAGGTGAGTGACAGTTCCCTGGTGGCAGCAGACGAGGCTGGCCGCGCTGTGACATGTTGTTGGAGGTTTGAGTCTTGCCTCAGCCCTGTGTGTGCAGAGTTTGCATGTTCTCCGTGTGCTTCAGGGGTTTCCTCCGGGTACACCGGTTTCTTCCCTCAGTCCAAAGACATGCGCTGTAGGCTGATTAGCATTTCCAAATTGTCTTTAGTGTGTGTGATTGTGCCCTGTGCGGTGCAGTGCGGTATGGGTTGGGACGCCGTCCTGTCTGTCCCCTGCCTTGTTCCACTTGGGAGTTTTGTGGGATAGGTTCCAGGCTCCTCCGCGACCCTGTGTAGGATAAGTAATGCGAAAAATAGAAGGATGGAGGTTCTCGAAATTTTCCACAAAAGAAAAAAAAAATCTGCTGTATTAATGGTTTATTTCATAATGTTCTCGGATGGTTGGTGATGCAATGTTTCTAGTTAGAGAAGAAGACCTAACTTGTTGCAGCAAAAATTGCATTAAAGTTCTTACCACACTTAAAAACCTTATAGAGATTTAGTGCTCTTTGCCTCAAAAGTTCCACATAAGTTCAGCATATTTTCTCATTAGATGGGAAAGATGGGCTAAAATATTTGTGAGACTGACAAGAATAATTTACTTGGTTTAGGCATTAGATTGTTTGTTGGTTTGTTTGTTTGTTGTTTACTGATACAATCTGTTAAATCTGAGCTGGGGGAGGGTATATGAACCACCTGAATATAAATTGAAATTAAATAGCATCTAAAACCTGCAAACATCACAAATAATATTTGTTAAATCTTGGTTAAATCATGTGTGAAAGGAAATCGATGATTTCAAGGCGGATTATTCTTTTTAAGATGATTCTTTTTTCTTTTTAGGAAACTAATTCAAATAAAATAAAACTTCCAACATTTGTCTGAAAGAAAGTAGACTGTATGATCTCATCCTTCTACTCACAGGTATAACAAACTAATCATACCCTTTCTCACACTCTCTAATCATTTTTGTCCATGCTTCTCATCCTCTCAGTTTACAAAACCTGCGGAAGGAGAAGTCCCGAAATGCGGCTCGCTCTCGTCGCGGTAAAGAGAACTTTGAGTTTTTCGAGCTGGCCAAAATGCTGCCTCTCCCTGGCGCCATCACCAGCCAGCTGGACAAGGCCTCAGTCATCCGCCTGACCATCAGCTACTTGCACATGAGGCATTTTGCCAGTCAAGGAGACCCACCCTGGAGCCCCCTGCTGGAGGGGGACAATAACTGCAACAAGGGTGAGCACTGACTGCAACTCACAGCTCTGCTTTTCACAATGATAACATTTGTAAAATGTAAAAAAAAAAGAGAAAACCATAGAACTAGACAGTTTTGACAATAATCCAAAAATCCATTTTTATAACAATTTATAACAATTGTTGCTACAAAGGCATATAAAACCCTGATAGTTTGTTGTTGTTGTTGTTTTAAAAAAAAAAGATTTTATGATGTAATAACATTTGTTAGTCACATGTTCAATCTTGAATTTCCTGTGAGATTATCAGATTCATCTAAATTTAATCTGACTAAATTTTGCTCAAAGGCTACTAACCGCATCCAAACTCAAATTTAATCGCATTTGATACAGTAAAAGCAGAATTAGTAATCTGTATCTGTAAAAGTTCAAAATGTTAAATGTCATTATGTCTATATTTGTCTATATATTTTGTCATTTTGTTTATATATATATATATATATATATATATATATATATATATATATATATATATATATATATATATGAGCTCTTTTTTTTTAAACCATCTTAAATTAGATAAACTCACTGGCAGCAAATGCTGTTTTTTCAACACAGACCTGCTCAAACCACCTGAAGTCATGTTCAGACGCATTTCATCCACTGGCATCTATGTAGCTGATTTCCCTGTCAGTCTGAAACTCCATCATCCATCCATCATCCTCAGTGGTCAGAACCTGGCTGTGAGCCATTTTTGAACTATCTAAAGGCGGCTGTGGCACAGTCGGTAGAGCGGGTTGTCCACTAATCCACGAATCGTGGGGTTGGCGGTTCGAATCCCGGCCCGGGTGATCCCATGCCGAAGTGTCCTTGGGCAAGACACTGAACCCTAAGTTGCCCCCAATGGCAAGCTAGCAGCTTGCATGGAAGCTCTGCTACCATTGGTGTGTGAGTGTGCACTTGTAAGTCGCTTTGGATAAAAGCGTCGGCTAAATGAATAAATGTAAATGTAAAGGAATTTATTTTGTCTGTCATCTTTAATGTTTCTTTAAGTTTTCGAGAAGAATTAAGGGTAATGAATTATTTGTATGTGCTTGGTTTATTTGTGTATTATTTAAACTTAAATCTCTCTGTGTGCCACAGTGTAGGGAAATGAATAGAGATGTAAATATTTCAGTGGAATTATTGGCGGAAAATACACTGCGAATTTCTAAATATCTGCTTTGAAATTGTGATTTGTATGAACCCCTTATTGACAATAGCATCAATCAGAGAGCCATTCACATACGAGAGCGCTATTAACAGCGGAGGTGGCTGAGAGCAAGCTCCAGCCAAACTCAATTCTAACATGACAGTGGCAGGCTGTCGATGAATACAAATGCGTTATTAATTTAAATTATGAATTTAAATGGAATAGGCTATTATTGTCTTATAGGTCGCCTGTGTATGTCACTGGGGATACTTTCACTTTAAAAATTGCAGAGAATGTAGAGTGGGGAGATGGAGTTCAGGCACACACACACACACACACACACACAGAGTAAGAAAAGTAATTGAGATTGCGCCACAGGAGTAATCACTTGCAGTCATGCGGAGCTAAATATGGCTCATCTGAAATAATGCATTTACTGGTTCACTCACAACTTTAGGTGGCACAAAAATATATATCTAACTCTGTTTTTTAGGGAACAAAAATTACGGTCACCTTCATGTTGTGTTTTGGTGCTTGAGGACTCATTTCTGAGACCATTTGGCATCATGGGTTCATCCGATTAAACTTATTGTTCATTTCATGCTCTGTAAAGCTCATCACAAATGTGAATTGAACAATATATCTAAGAGCCAATTAGCCGCTTCCTGTGGGCGGATATTTCTCAGAGCCGGCTGAGCCGGACAAAAGAGGTAGCGTCCTCACTGAAGCTTGTTAACAAGTGGCTGGACCAGAGGAGTCTATTTATGTGCAACATCTCAGTTTTACTCTGTGTGTGATCCTCATTATGTCTGTCGCATTAAAGCTCCGCACAGCTGCAACAATAGCCAGCCGTTGCTTTCTCTCTCTGTCTCTTACTCACATACGTCGTATCTATGCAAAAAAATGACTGGAGAGAAAGAGACAGCACTCCAAAGGAGGACGAAATTATCTGTGCAATTTGTAATTACCGACATTAACTATGTAATGAGCAGAGCATAATTACAAGGGTTGCTTAATTGCTATTATTACAGAGGTGTAACAGCTTAGCTACAATTAGTAGTGCGCTTGCATGGGTGTGTATTCTAGTGTTTGTGAAAGAGGGAAACCCGACTGTGAGACTGCGTGTGCGTGTGTGTGTGTGTGTGTGTGTGTGTGTGTGTGTGTTTCATGCATGCCTGGATGATTGACTAAAAACACAAAGTAAGCTAACAGTGGTGGCTCACTTATCCTCATTATCACATACCTACCAAGACTTGATCTCACAGAAACAGGAAGGCGTGCTTAAAGAGCCAAACCCAGGACCACATGATCTCAGTCACTATTAGAGCACGCTGTGCTTCATGTAGACACAGGGACAGAGAGATGGTTCCAGTACATAGGGGGCAAAATTTCAGGACCAGGCATACTGTCAAATCAGCATAGCACTTCAGTTATTCAGTTGAATAAAACAGTAGAATGGCTTATTGTTTACTGCCACAACAGCAAACACATTTTCTGCTGTTGGTGTCTGGCTGAAACGCCAGAGGTATACATGCCTAGGCTAATACATGATCTCAGATTTAACAGATTCATTCATTCCTGGTCTAGCCAAAGTTAGTAATTCAACTGCTGAAAGGCTTTAAGTCTACCACAGACATTATTATTATTCTTATTCTTAAAACGTACCTATTTGTCAGTCACATTTGTTCAATTTCTTTGTCCAATAAAATGTCCGTTCTGTGGAGAACAACTCACAGAGATGCTTGTAATAATCGTATACTTATACTGACCCAAAGGACTATATGATTTTTTTCTCTACTACAAAATAACAATTGTCATTTCATAGATGATAAAGATAAAGAAGCGCCTACAGCAGAATATACCCTGTAGCAGACCGTGGTCCAGATGTGCAGTAAACAAAGTATTTCAGTAGACCGAATGGAGTACTTGTAAACTTACTGTAGCAGAGCCTAATAACATATGAAAAAACTCCATAGCTCACAACTCTGTAGCAGATCCGGCATTTTTTGGTAAATTATTTATCTGAAGTCAGCTACAGGGCTCGAAACATTAGGTCAGGAAGGGGAGAGATTTCACAGACTTTCATTGATATTTCATTTTATTTTCCCTCTCTGGTCTGATTAGTGCACTGACGGCGTGGTTTGTTTGTGAATACGAACCGACAGAAATGTCTCAATTGAAGCACCAGAATGAAACGAACTGTCTAATTTATAGCCACAAACTAATCATTAATGGTTAAGAACTGAAAGGTAAATGCTGCTACAACTCAATCATGTTAGTTGCTTACAGTGGGGGGAAAAAGTATTTGATCCCCTGCTGATTTTGTACGTTTGCCCACTAACAAAGAAATGATCAGTGTATAATTTTAATGGTGGGTTTATTGGAACAGTGAGAGACAGAATAACAACAAAAACATCCAGAAAAACACATGTAAAAATGTTATAAATTGATTTGCATTTTAATGAGGGAAATAAGTATTTGACCCCTCTGCAAAACCTACTTAGTACTTGGTA
>JAFFST010051524.1:14335-24401 GCA_022414735.1 Noturus placidus | reverse complement strand
GAACACCTCCCTTTAAAGAAGTTGCCAGGGGATCAGCCTGCGATTCCTATCAGCCAACTAGATTGAGCAAACTTAAATGAAATAAAAGGCCTGTGTCACAGTTCCCATAGTAACCTTCTAACTTGGTTAATAGGATCTGGGCTAGAGGAATGGTGAGAGAGTGAAGACAAAGTCATACGGAACAGAAAAAGGAAAGAAGTGCATAAGGAAAAGGAAAATTTGCTATAGTTTATTATCATTTTTCTGTGCTTTTTAGGTTAGGTTGTTACATAATTAACAATAATATTGTCATATCTTATTTTTAAGGATTTTTTAAAAGCACACCATCCACTTTATTTTTGTATTTATGTTCATTATGTTACTCTTATGACACTACCACAGTTTGCTATATTGCTGAAAATATGGTTTAATTCTGAATTGATTTTTGATATTGGAGGAAAGCAAAACTATATTGTTTACCATGGCCAGGTGGTTACATTTACATTTACATTTATTCACTTAGCAGACGCTTTTATCCAAAGCGACTTACAAATGAGGTTAAAAGAAAAAGTAAAGAAATCAACAAAAGTTGCATAAAGTCTCGTTTATTATTTATGTGATGTTACTTTGTTTTAGAATTAAAATGCAAAAACAGGTTTATGAAGTAAAAACAAAAGCTTATTTTGACTGGCATATATGGTAAAAGTTTAAAAAAGAATCAGGTAAAAAGTGCCGTAGTGGTGACACATCATACGACTCACACACCATATCAAACCTTTCTGCATCTCTTCCCATATTTCATTAAAAATTTAATCAGTTTTGGTTTACTATAGTAACAAGCCTTGGTTTTCTTTTATTTAAAAAATATATAAGACAAAGCTCCTTTAAACTTGGCCCATCCTAATCCTCTTCCTCATCATCATCATGTTGATTTACATCGTTATCATTGCCTCTGTTGTTGGTTGTCTTTTGGTAAACAGAGACTCATCCATCAGTCAGCTTTCGCGATTTATCCTCACCTCTTTAGTTGTTATGTTAAGGCAGCATTGCTCAAAGCCACAGCCCAAACTGTGTGTTTAGATCGAGGGTGCCTGAGAGCCTGAATGGGAACAAGTAGTGCTCTGTATAGCACACCCCTCTGTACACACATCGAGGTTATCCTGGCCTGGGTGTGAAGCCCCCTTTTGAGGCCTCTGAAAGGACCAGAATCATTGATATTCCTGTTCTCGTTTGAGGAGGGGGACATCCCACTCTGACACTATGGCTTTGTCCGACAGTCGCTCCTGTGCTGGATTTAAGAGAATGAATGTACATCTGTGTGTGTGTGTGTGTGTGTGTGTGTGTGTGTGTGTGTGTGCGCGCGTGCGTGTGTGTGTGTGTGTGTGTGTGTGTGTGCATGAGACATTCTATCTTGTAGTAAGAAAATATAAAAAATGTCAGAGGTATCAGGGAAACAGCAACATTATCATACTGCAGAAGCACACTGTCATCCTGCACTTTGGAACACACACACACACACACACACACACACACACACACACACACGTCCCATTACACCACCTGCTGTGAAGACAGAAGAGAAGACAGAGCTAACACTTTGTAAATGAAAGGAGATGCTTGCTTGTAAATGTTACTTGTCTGATTTTCGAATTAGTTTGCAGTGTCATGACAGAGACCCGACTGTAGCAGGAAGCTGAATAAACATGTGTTTGTCATCTCTGTTAACCACACTGACTTTGAAATGCATTATCTTAGATATCCCACTGTGTGTAAATGATGTACAATGGAGATGCTCTGGTATCTAGAACTGTGGTTCTGTTATCTCGTAGGAAGCAGGAACTGAGGACCTCCTGGAAACTGTGACATTTAGATAGGGGTTTGTCATTATTATTCTTATTATTATTCTTATTATTATTGTTTTAAATGATGTGATGATGGTGGGCATCTATTATAGTTATAGATGTCATTTAGTTATTATAGTTGGGTATTATAGTAAAGTATTTTCATACTTTTATACTTTTATATTTTGTAATCCAACACGGGTAACTCTTGCACTTATATAACACAGTTATAGTAAACACTTTAGTTTTGTGATCTCCTCCTCATGCATTCCAGTAAGATCTGCCAGATCTTGATATTTTAACCGTTGTGTGAACCTTATGGGATAGTACTGACCAGATCAAGACTGCATCTGAATCTCCTCTGTATGTCTAACAGTATAGGAAAAGGGGAATCTACTGTGCTGGACAGGAGTTCCTTAGACTTGTTGGGGCCTGGAACATTCAGTTCTGCATTAGTTATGAGTATGATCATGGTTTGATTTGATAGAAAACCCTTCTATGATCATATGAAGCGACTTCCAGTTCAGCTGAGCTGAGCCTGTTCTCCAACAAGCTCTACTGGCTCTGTTAAATAAATAATATAATACATATGTCCCTAATATGATTTATATTTGATTAGTTTTATTAAGTCCATATTAAATCAATCTCTTCTGCAATTAGAATAGGGTCCATGAATATTTTACCTTTGCTCTAGAACAGTGGTCACTAATGACCTGCACTTATATAGTTCTTTTTTAACCTTAGTGGTTCCAAAGTCATGCTGTGTCTCATTCACCCATTCACACCCGAATATTAGCAAGGTGCTAGCTTGCCATCGGGGGCAACGTAGGGTTCAGTGTCTTGCCCAAGGACACTTCGGCATGGGATCACCCGGGCCGGGATTCGAACCACCAACCCTACGATTAGTGGATTAGTGGACAACCCGCTCTACCGACTGAGCCACAGCCGCCCTATTCTTGCTTTTAAAGTTTATATTAGGATTGTTCAACTCCTTGAAGCTGTCTGATGCAAAAAAGTCACCTTATTACTACAGCTAAACTGTATGATTATAGAATAATATGTTTTAAAACATTTAGAATAAAAGTATTGGTTTTTCCTTTGAAATGTGAAAGTCAAAAGCATGTGCTGTAGTACTGTACTGTATAGCATGGGCGTAACCACGCACTACCATTGGTGTGTGAGTGTGCTCTCATTTGTAAGTCGCTTGTAAATGTAAAATGATATTCTCTATTTCTGAGACAATGTCCATTGTAAAAAGTGCTATACAAATTGATTAATAATTATTAATTAATTATTATTAATAAGACCTAATACCATCTGTCACTATGTACACTCTGAATTTATCAAGGCCATTTGTATTGCAACAGCTAGCTATTAGCATTCAACTAGTTTGTAGTTTTACCGTGCTAGCTAACATTTATGAGATTATCAATGAAGTTGTTGTTAATTAGTTTCAGCTTCCTTGGTGAAAGGAGTGCTGATTCACCATCAGTAACTGAAATCAGTGTGTGATTTGAGGCAGACTACTATTTATTTATTGATCTTTCTTGCACTTTTACTTCAGTAAAGTACAGAGTTTCTACTTGTCTACGTTATGTTAACTTTTACTTAATTGAGAATTTGGGTACTTCGTTGTTTTGGACTTTAAAACTGTTAGTGATGATAAATATAATCCCGCAGTGTAGCAAGAATAAAGTTATGCTGAGGCAGAGCTGCAAGTGTGTAAGCAAACGTATCAGGAAATATTTCTGTGTCCAGGTTTCGTACTGATCTTTGTGTCTGTCCTGCTGTGTAGTGCGGAGAAACAGTCACTCACTGGCCACTGATATATTTGAGCAGCACCTGGGAGCACATCTACTACAGGTAAACCCTCCACATGTCCGAATGTTTGTATGTAGCTTCATTTATAAGATTTTTTAAATCCCACTCGTAGTCATACTCATGACTCTTTATTCTTTGCTTCGAAGGTCAAAAACTTACTAGGACTGCTAAGTGTTATGCACTACCACACTGCCTGTTACAACTATTGCTGGGACAGCATGGAATATTAATGTGTAATAATTGTATACCCCAGTTATAAAGTGTTCAATATATTGCTATATGGGTGTACAATTTGCCACTGTACACTTTAAAGAAAGCAACATTAAATGCTACAGTATAATATAACTGCAAACGACAGTGAACATATTCATTTACTTTGTGACGAAATTGCTAGAATATTTTTTTTAAACGACTTTAAATTAAACAATGAGTAGTTTCAAATAACATAGCAATGCAGATTTCTTGTTTACACCTGGTACAGTATTACAGTAAGTCCATATTTTGAGATAATTCGACTTACCGTATTTTCCGCACTATAAGGCGCACCTAAAAGTCTTAAATTTTCTCAAAAATCGGCCGTGCGCCTAATAATCCCTTATGTGTGGACCGAGTTCCAAAATCTGTAAAAATGTGCGACTTTGGTTGGCGTAACAACCGTATGCGCCTTATAACACGTCTTATAGAGCGGAAAATACGGTATTTCAAATTGCGAATTGAAATAATAAGTCAAGCATTTGCCTTAATATGTCACGCATTCAGATAATAAGTCCAAATTCTAAGATCCATCCATCCATCCATCTTCAACCGCTTACTCCTTTTCAGGGTCACGGGGAACCTGGAGTCTATCCCAGGGAGCATGGGGCACAAGGCGGGGTTACACCCTGGACAGAGTGCCAGTCCATCACAGGGCACAATCACATACACACTCACACACTCACATTCATACACTACGGACACGCCAATCAGCCTAACATGCATGTCTTTGGACTGGGGGAGGAAACCGGAGTACCCGGAGGAAACCCCCGACACACGGGGAGAACATGCAAACTCCGCACACACATGGCCCTGGCGGGACTCGAACCCCGGACCCTGGAGGTGTGAGGCGGACGTGCTAACCACTAAGCCACCTTGCGCCCCCAAATTCTAAGATAATTAGTAAAAAATATTTAAATACATAAAAGGATTTTTTTTCTTTTCTACTTGGTGTATTTTTCTTTGTATGTAAGCTGTACTGTTTTAAAAAATCTCGAATTGCTTAATATATTGCACTTTCAAATTTTTTTTTTTTTTTTCAAATGTACGTAATGGTAGTGGAATTGGCATTCCAGTATTATAATATACTAGTGTTAATTCAGATTGACTTTTCACAATATACCAACAGACTGTACTGTCACACACCCCATTTAATATAGATTTATTTTTCTCTCCAACAATGTCACCCCTTCACTGATGTTTGAGGCTGAAGCTGAAGTAAATAACCTGTAGTTTAAAGAACCTCAAAAAATAAAGAGTTGAAATGAAAACAAGCAACGAAATCTCTACAAAAGGGCATGCAGCAGAAACCCCACAGAAATCAAATTAACGCTTCAGGGAGCAAAAAAATAAAAGTGCGTCTCTTCTTTTCTCCTTCGTGTCCTCTGTCACTAATAACTACATAATTGCTCTTTATTTTTTTATCATGCGGTTCAAGGCAGCTCGCCTATCCCACAATTCCTGACCACTCTCATTTGCATAGCGAACGAGTCCTATGCATAAATTACCGCCACTTCAAGAGTCGCCGCCAAAACAGCAGTCATTCTCCAACAAAGTGGCCACCTTCCTTGCTCACTTGTGGATACTTGTTATTACGATTAATATTATGCTTTGAAGGAGTCTCTTAATGGGGTGGCTGTATACCTTTCAGGTTTTTTTATTTATTTGAGTCGCACACCACCGTGCCTACTGCCACTTCTCTGAGCAGATTGCAGTGGGGGGGATTATTGTCTGGTGATTAGTCTGGCAATTGAATCAGACGGTTGGGTCTATGGTTTTTTAATTTATTTTTTTTTATTAAAGATTATTGTATAATCTTTAATTATGAAAACGTCTCAATCTTTGCTTATATATTCAGAGGAAATAAAACCTGGGGCTTATTTAGTGTATGTAGTAAGAAACATTTGGTCTCGTGTTTCTTCCTGAATTGGATCACATGGTCTTTATTGATGTCTGGGAAAAAATCTGAATGTTTTGCAAGAAATAAAATCTTCTTCTCATCTTTGTCTGCAGTCGCTGGATGGGTTTGTGTTCGTGGTCAGTCAAGAAGGCCGTTTCCTCTACATTTCTGAGACAGTGTCGATCTACTTGGGCCTCTCACAGGTTAGACACACACACACACACACACACACACACACACACACACACTCAAATGGTTGTGTTTTTAACACTTAGCCCTGTATGTTCTATAGATGTTTATCTGTTATTTGTAGGGTTTTGTGCAAAAGAGAAAAGGAAATAAACCTTAAGGAATATCCATTCTCTCTCTCTCAACCGTTATGCGCTGGCTCACCAGGTGCTCACCTCCTTTGATTGCCTCTGGCCTCTTGTACAGGGAATGTTAAGTCCTGCCATTTCGCCCAGATGCATAAATAATAACAGTAATTACTCGCACAGCAATCAAAGTGTTGCCCTAGCGAGCTGGGGTCTGTCTCGGGAGCAAATCGATAGGCATCTTAAAAGCTGCATTGATTGTAAGATGTAGAAAAAACACACACACACACACACACACACACACACACAAACAAACACAGTCTGTGAGGGGGATGGGAAGACAGATAGTGCAAAATTGTGGAGAGCTAGCGAGGGAAAACAGATATGTTTAGGAGGTGGGATTGAATAGCGTAGAGGGGAAAGAAAATAAGCGATTGCTCTGCGAGAACTTATTGAGTGGGCATAAAAGGAGGAATGGCTCAGTGATTTGGCTTTTCTTCTGTGCTTTCGTTTTAGTAATATGTGTAGGTCATCCAGTTTATAGCTGATTACTCATCTGGGTTTTAGGACCATGGCAGTTTATGGCTTTTCCATGGTTTGGTTGGTTTGGTTATGTTTCAAACAGCACAGTGAGTCTGGACATCTGCGAGAGCAGAATGCATTAATAGAATAAGCTTTTTCTCCCTATTATCTATGTGCAGATGGCTCAAAATGAATGCGCCACTCTTCTCAAACATGGTAATCCCTCATCTGTATTTTTGCCTTAAACGTCAGGATGAGACAGAATGACAAGCAGCAATCTAAGACATCAATCCATGTAGGATCTGTTTGAGTTGGAGACCTAAATTGATCATCAGTGAGCCTAAAATCTTGCACACTGCCCATACTCTTGGTTAATCCCTGTTGACCTTTCACTAGCCCGTAGGGTTCTTCAGGCAGATTAGGCCAGGTCAGGCACCTTCAGCTTCGGGCCATGTCCTCTGCTGCCTGTGGAGATAATTTGGTTGCTCTTGGAGCTCCAAGAATGAGGTGCAAAGGTGGACGAGCTCCAAGAAAGAGGTTCAGCGGTATAAAGTGGGGGAGGTCGAGGTCTGGGGCTGAGCTACTGCTCTTTTTGCATCTCCTCTCAGCCGTGCCAGGGAGGTGGAGCAGGCTGGACAGGGTGGGGAATTGATCCGGTCCTGGTTAGTATGCGGCACCTTCTCCCTCTTCTCCTCTCTTCTTCCTCTCTGCTCTCTCTCATTCCCTGTCTTTCTATCTCCCTTACCCTCCATGTCTCCCCCATCAGTCAGCGCCAAACTGAAAGTGTGTTGTGGACGACTGCCCGGACGCCTCATACATATTAAAGACACTGCTATTATTTATATCATGCCCCCCCCCCCCATTCTAACCCAACCCCATCACTACCACCGCCCTCTCTTTTCTCTCCTTATTCCTCCTACACTAACTAAAGCCTTTTCTCTCATCCTTTATTTTCTATTGTGTCTGTTACACCACCCCGTCTTCCTCTCATCCTCTCTCGTTCTCTGTCGCTCCATCTGTGAACACCAGTCTCTTTAACTGCACCATCGAGACACAGAACCTTCCAGAATTTACACCTAAACCACCTTCTCAAAGGCTGAGCAGGTCAGATTAAGTCCTCCAAGTCTGGTCTCTGATGCCCACTGTCTCTATGAAGTACCTCCACCGTTTTACCTCTCAATTAGTGAACACATGCTTCTACAACTGTTATCCCTCTCAGACGCCCACTCCTCCCCTAGCACTTTTTTCTCTCTCTTTCTTTCTTTTTCCTTGCCCGATTTCACCCAACCGGCTCCTTTTTTGTTGCGGGCATTAGTGTCCTTGAAGGCCGGCGGAAAATCCTATAAAATCCTTCAGTAAATGGATCTAATCCTGTAATAAATGGGTATGTCCCACAGACAAGGGTGTAAGGGAGAGACTGGCTTTATATCAAGATTGAATGAAATCTAACCCATGCCATTGGTTTTATATATATATATATATATATATATTCGAGAAGGAAAGGGGATCAACAAAAGTGTGATTTTTATCACAACTCTTATCTTAAACATTTGAATGCATTGCACTTTGCAATAGACAGAAAGAGGATGGGAGAATGCTTTCGATTTTTAGGTGTTGGCTTTAGTTCAGTGCTGTCGAGCTGATGTTATAGAAAAGTGCCAGAAGGTTCTATAACTCTGGGTTATTATGTGCTTTGACTGTGCTTATACATTTTGTAATGTGCAGCGAATCGAATATTACATGGAGGTCATGCTATGGTGTGGTTAATGATTTATGTGAGGCGTTGCTTTTATCTCTGATGTTAGCTATCACTCCAGCTTAACCATATGAGTGTGGGCTTGTTTGTATATGCCTGTCAGTGTGTGTTTAAATATGAGTATTTCAAAATGATGGGTCAGTTCTGAAAGCAGTATATAAATATAGATATTAATTAATAGATCATTTAGATGACTTTTGGTCTTTTAGAAATACAGTATAATGTATATTTACTCTAAATAAGATTTTTTTCTTATTAATAAAATGCATATAAAGAAGTAAGAGTGGATACGTATGTATATTATAACATTTCTGATAAAGGAACAGCTTTCAGACACAAACAAATCATGTTTAATCTTTCACGTATACAAGAGAAGACATTATATGAAGCTATTTTTTCAAGGCTTGAGAAACTCATGACTTGGCAAATGAGAAAGATTTATGTTCCTCGAACGGGCTATGATAGGCGGTGCCTGGTTGTAATGGTCTGAGGGTATTAAGAACAGCAACACTGACGGGATTTCAAATGCAGCAGTCTCTTACCCAAAATACAAAATGCAATGACCTCTAACTAGATTTCACAAGAAATCCAGACAATTCCAGACAAATGGTCTTAAAATAGGTCACTGATGAATGGAATGAAGGAAGACTGACATTAAATGACAACAAAGAGGAGTACAAATAAAAAGTTAGCAATGTGAACATGATGTTTTTATGCTCTGTGAACTCACCATGTGAGTGTCTGTGTGTGTTTGTGGTTTTAGGTGGAATTAACAGGCAGTAGTGTGTTTGACTACATCCATCCTGCAGACCATGTGGAGATGGCAGAGCGATTGGGAATTAAGCCACACCTCCGCACAGAGGCAGGCTGTCAGACTGCCCAGGAAAGTGCTTCAAGTTCCGCCTCCACATCCTCATTGGCTGGCACACCTGAACCAGGTAACCTTACCATGAGGGAATTTGGTATTCTAGTTTGTTTGTTTGTTTCTTTTTACTGATTTTTGCCTTGCACTTTGTGTATGTGTTTGTTTGTTGTTTTGTAGATTTATACAGTGCCTTGCGAAAGTATTCGGCCCCCTTGAACTGTTCGACCTTTTGCCACATTTCAGGCCTCAAACATAAAGATATAAAACTGTAATTTTTTGTGAAGAATCAACAACAGGTGGGACACAATCATGAAGTGGAACCAAATTTATTGGATATTTCAAACTTTTTCAACAAATAAAAAACTGAAAAATTGGGCGAGCAAAATTATTCAGCCCCTTTACTTTCTGTGCAGCAAACTCTCTCCGGAAGTTCAGTGAGGAACTCTGAATGATCCAATGTTGACCTAAATGTCTAATGTTCATAAATAGAATCCACCTGTGTGTAATCAAGACTCCGTATAAATGCACGTGCTCTGTTATAGTCTCAGAGGTCCATTTAAAGCACAGAGAGCATCATGAAGAACAAGGAACACACCAGGCAGGTCCGAGATACTGTTGTGGAGAAGTTTAAAGCCAGATTTGGATACAGGAAGATGTCCCAAGCTTTAAACATCCCAAGGAGCAGTGTGCAAGCGATAATATTGAAATGGAAGGAGTATCAGACCACTGCAAATCTACCAAGACCCGGCCGTCCCTCTAAACTTTCAGCTCATACAAGGAGAAGACTTATCAGAGATGCAGCCAAGAGGCCCATGA
>JAFFST010051524.1:0-13440 GCA_022414735.1 Noturus placidus | reverse complement strand
TGGCAAGAAGAAAGCTATTTCTCAAAGATAAATGTTGTTGATTCTTCACAAAAAATTACAGTTTTATATCTTTATGTTTGAGGCCTGAAATGTGGCAAAAGGTCGAACAGTTCAAGGGGGCCGAATACTTTCGCAAGGCACTGTAAGTAGACCCATTTCAGTAAATATTTCAGTAAAGCTGCAAGACAGACATGATGTAAGGCTGTATTTCTGTGCATATGCGTGTGATGATATATATATACTCTTCTGTCATTTCCCCTGCAGCCCCCTCCAGTCCGCTGTCATCCGGAGATGAACCAATAGAGCGAGGTTTCTTTGTCCGAATGAAATCCACCCTTACTAAGCGAGGCCTACATGTCAAATCCTCTGGTTATAAGGTGAGTCTAAGCTCTTGTACAGCCCCAGTTTCCCCAAACCATTGTAGTTTTAAGATCATTTCATTAAGTGTTATTCTGCCTTTAGTCACAGTGAATCTCTGTTCACATTATGGGAAGGCCATGCATTGCACTTTAAGTGTTTTCATTATCCAGTGACTCCCAATTAATCTCATCAGGTAATCATTCAATCCTTCCTAATTCAGGTGAGTCCAGAGTGATAGGGAAAACCATAGATATTGTGGGCACAGATAACCAGGATCTAGATTATGACCAAATATTCTGCAACAACTGCTCACAGAGTAAATCAGAAAAATGACTTTAAAGTTGATTTTATGCCCAACAAAACAAGTAATATCTAGATATTGCTGAATTCTTGAATCTGATTGATGTTGATGAATTTTCTGTAGCAGCAGCTTTGACACCTTTATATTAATGTATTTGTTCTAATACATTATTGTTTCTATGGAAACCACTCAATCACATTGACTTGTATGGCGGACGTTCCACAAATTTAAGACTAACAATAAACAGATTAAATAAGTTGCTCTTATCTTATTAAGAAATCCATCCATCCATCCATTTTATGTACTGCTTATCCTTACTGGGTCGCCGTGAACCTGGAGCCTATCCCAGTGAGTATGGGCACAAGGCGGGGGATACACTGGACAGGGTGCCAATCAAGAAATACATACAGTATAATTATTTATATGGTAAACATTTGTGTAAGGAATTGTTTATTTATAATTTATGGAAGGAGTCTCCAGTGTGAGCGCTTTGTAAGTTTTCTGGCAGAGAAAAAGAAAGGGAGGCTGGTGAACTGTTTTTGACAGATAAACCTTGTTTTGTGGACGTTCAACATTATTGAAAGTAACTATAAGTGAATAAAAAAGGAATAGTGTGTCATTATTTAAATTATAAAAAGATCAGGACATGCTGTTATAGGAAAACAATCAACTTTAGGTGGTAACACTAACTCCACTTCATGATAGGTCACAACTCCTTGTTGTTGAGTATTAACAATGTTCCTGATAGGGGGGGTTAACAAATATGCAATATACTCAAACACTGCTTTCTGTCCTGGTGTGATAGTGTTCTCAATTTTGGTATAATTAATTATACTAACTGTGGTTCTTATTTAACTTCCTGTCAGGTGATCCATGTTACTGGCCGGATTCGCTGTCGGCCAGCCCTGGTCCCAGGCTCTTCACGCTCACTCCATAGGCCACTGGGATTGGTCGCTCTTGCTCACACACTTCCACCCTCCACGCTTAATGAGGTGCGCATGGAGAGTCACATGTTCGTGTTTCGGGTCAACATGGATCTCCAGATCACCTACTGTGAGAACAGGTAATGTCTCTCCAAACCACTCGGTGAACACTGATCTGTCTTTGCTCTAAATGGCTGTCAAATTTTGTATTAGATAATGCATGATTATTTTTTTTTTACAAAGTCTGTAGCAAAACACTTTTTTACTAACAAAATAATAAATAAATAACACTGAAATTTTTGCTCACTCAAAAGCATTGGAAACACCCATGAGGCACACAACCGTAACCTTGATATTGGCACAATCAACAACTTATTTATTCTTAAACCAAATTTCTCACAAGTTCAACAAATTCAGCAAATGAAATTCCCAATAAATTCCCAGTAAAGCCTGTATCAGAGTTGCTTAGCCTTTTTGTACCCAGAGATTCCTTTATATTTATTTATTAGAGCCGTAATCGCACAAACAATCTCTGATATACCAACCCGAGAACGCCCTATCTTGTCTGATCTCGGAAGCTAAGCAGTGTCAGGCCTGGATAGAGACCACCTGGGAATATTGTAGGTTTTGGGCAGTGGTGGCTCAATGGTTAAGGCTCTGGGTTACTGAGCAGAAAGTCGGTAGTTTAAGTCCAAGCGCTCCAACCTGCCACTGTTAGGCCCCTGTATCGTAGCTGACCCTCTGATCTGCCATGCTGGTATATGCTTATACACTATGCTGTAATGTTTATACATGACAGTGTATTTGACATACATGACGTTGTATTTAAGCTATTCAGCTTTCTTTCCTATAAGAAACTGGAATTGTTTTAAATAATATTTGCTACAGCTATATAAAAAAAAAAAACATTAGGTAGTATAATAATTAAATCTAGAGCTAAAAAATGTCAAAGTTTTTGGTTTCTGCCTTTAGGGTAACCCTAAAGGTGAATGTAGGAACATAAAAAGAAGCATTCCTTTTACAAGAGGGATCCAACATATGAAAATACATACACTAGGAAGTATTACCTAAAAATTTTGAGAAACCATTTTGTACATAGTATAGGTAGTGTAGATAGATAGCAATAGATTGTGATCATTATTAGAGAAAATATTACAGTTGCAGACCTCCTGGCTTATGTCATGCATCCCTGGGGGTTCGTGGACCCTACTTGGAGAACTGCTGTCCTAGCAGATAATAAAAGTCATTCTGCAGAAAATACACTTTTTAGAGTTAATTCACCACTTGGGATTTCGCTGTGTGGACGGCCAACATTGAATCAGCTTGGATCTAACCATAATTTGTTCAGGGAGTAGAGACTAGTCAGTTGCTATTTGGCTAAAATTAAATTACTGTGTGCTGGATCAAGTCTTTGTCCTTATGTCATGTGTTAGTAATACAGATGGGTGACATATTCAAGGAAAGTCCAACATAAAGTGTTTTAGTAAGCTGTTGGGCCTCCACGAGCTCCCAGAACAGCTTCATTGTGCCTTGGCAAGGTTTCTACACACATCTGGAAGTGTATTGGCAGGATGAACACCATTCTTCTAAAAGCTATTCCCTCAGTTAATGTTCTGATGATGGTGGTGGAGAGCACCGTCTTAACACGTCACTCCAAAATAATAATTAATTAATCAATTTGTATAGCGCTTTTTACAATGGACATTGTCTCAAAGCAGCTTTACAAAAATATAATTTTTACATTGACAAGCGACTTACAAATGAGACACACTCACACACCAATGGTAGCAGAGCTGCATGCAAGGTGCTAGCTTGCCATCGGGGGCAACTTAGGGTTCAGTGTCTTGCCCAAGGACACTTCAGCATGGGATCACCCGGGCCGGGATTCGAACCACCAACCCTACGATTAGTGGATTAGTGGACAACCCACTCTACTGACTGAGCCACAGACGCCCTAAAATCTCCTATAGTTACTCAGTTGGCATGAAATCTGGTGAATGTGAAGGCCATAGTATAGGCTTTAAATCATTAATGTCCTCATCAAACCATTAAGTGAACCTTGTGTCCTGTGGATGGGGGTGTGGTCATCCTGGAAATGACCACTGCCATGATGATAGAAATGTTTCATCGTAGGATAAAGGTGATCAGTCAGAAGAACTTTTTTTTTTACTTGCAGTGACTCTAAGGGGAGAAGTGGATCCAAACATTGGCAGCAAAAAAAAATTCCCCCAAAGATCTGCAGCCTTGTGATTCCCCACTCCTTTACGCTGGGTTTCCTTTGTCTCCTGGTTATGTGTTTAATGCAGGATCTCAGAATATATGGACCTGAGCCCGGCTGAGGTAGTGGGCCATACCTGCTACCACTTCATCCATGTAGAAGACCTAGATACCATCCGGCAAAGCCACGAAGACTGTGAGCCTCTCTTTCTTTCTTTCTTTCTTTTTTTGACTCTATTTTTTCTTTTTCTTTTTTATTGTTTGTACATTTGCCTGAGTCTCAACAGATTATAATTAGAAACTAATAAATATACAGAGAAATCAGAAAGCAAACACAAAGATCAATGAAAGTCTTTGTGAGGCCCAGTGCGAGATTTAACAGACGGGAAATGAAAGTTATTACAACAGAGCAGAAAAAAAATAGTAGACAGCTAACAGGAGATGAAGAAAAACCTGACAGTTTGATTATAAAAAAAAAATAAAGCTCTCAGTGCCACTCTGTATCCAAAGCAATACAAAAGAGAAGCATGAATGTGTAAAAAGTCCAACAGCAATTTTGTCAACAGCGCCCCCTATGAACTGCATGTAACTTTCATTGAGGTGCCTGAATTATAAATTATGATTTTTGTGCCCATACCCTTTTTGTTAATGTGTGTGTTTCATCAGTGCTGAGGAAGGGTCAGGTTGTGACTGGTTACTACCGCTGGCTGCAGAGGAGAGGCGGGTGTTTGTGGGTTCAGTCGTGTGCCACTGTGTCCATCAACCACAAAGCACCCCATGAACGTAACGTCATCTGGGTCAACTACATACTCAGGTCAGCTCTCTAATGGCTTCATGGGAGATTTGTCTGCCCCGCGTCCTTTTTATTTAAGAAGAGGGTCATTGATTGCCCTCTCATTGCGTTTGTGTGTGTGTATGCTTGAATGTGTCAAAAAAAATGCTAATAAGCTCAAACAACTCCGCTCCAGTGTCTCTGTGAGTGTATGTGTGTATCACGAACTCACGCACATACACATAAAGCAGACAATAACCAGACGAGCAGGCTGAATTACAATGATAATTGGGCTGGCGATATATAATTACAGCAAATGCATGTCAAGATTTTCTGGCTGAATGGTGTTTTAGTTAATTAACACTGTAATTATGAGAGCTAATTAACTTCTACGGCACCCTGTTGGAGCATCCTTCTTAACAAGGGCTTTAAGTGTGTTTCTGCATGGAAAGGAGGTGTGTGTACAGTGTGCGTGAGAGACTGGTTGGGGGGGTTGTAGTTAAATGATTCAATCCTCTGTCATTTGTGTCTACTGTGGAGAAGAATACATGTTGTCTATTAATTGCTCATAGCCCTAATGGGTCATTTAACATATTTAATCAAGTGGGAGTAAAAATGGCACCTGTGATGTAGCCTGATGTTCACGTCTAACAAAATAATCATTCAAAGCAGACTGTAAACACATTTTCAAAATGGACAGTTTTGTTTGATTATAATCTTTCTCTGTATATTTCTTCTCTCTCAGTCGGACAGAAATGCCCGACATGCCACTGGATTTACTACAGCTCCCAGAAACCCTTAAAGCTGAGCGTCTTCGGGCAAGCTCTTCCACTCGAGATATCTCTCTAAAGTCACATGGTATGGCATGTAATTACAAATACTGGCATGTGTATGAACTCCAGTACTAGACTGAGCCATTTTAAAAGGTTTTCATTCTTCCATTTTTAAAATGAATACTTAATACTTTCATTAATACTTCTGTGGCTTTATGGGTAACGTTTGTGAAGTGGTTGCCAGCTTTTGAGCAACTCATTTACATTGCTTTCTTACCTTTACTTGTAAGGTGCCTAATACTGCTCACATGCAAGGTCTCTAAATTACAAACATTTACACACTGCAAGATCTTGAAATTATATGGTTTTATCTTCTATCGATGGGCACGGTGGCTTAGCGGTTAGCATGTTTAGCAGGGCGGCTGTGGCTCAGTCAGTAGAGCGGGTTGTGGGGTAATCCCACTAATCGTGGGGTTGGTGGTTCGAATCCCGGCCCGGATGATCACATACCGAAGTGTCCTCAGACACTGAACCTAAGTTGCCCCTGATGGCAAGCTAGCACCTTGCATGCAGCTCTGCTACCATTGGTGTGTGTGTGCGCTCTCATTTGTAAGTCATTTTGGATAAAAGCGTCCGCTAAATGAATAAATGTAAATGTAATGTTTGCCTCGCACCTCCAGGGTTGGGGGTTTGATTCCTGTCTCCGACCTGTGTTTGCATGTTCTCCCTGTGCTTCGGGGGTTTCATTCGGGTACTCCGGTACTCCCCTAGTCCAAAAGCATGTGCTGACTGGCAACTCTAAATTGTCCGTAGCGTGTGAAAGAGTGCAATTGTGTCCTGCGATGGTTTGGCACAGTGTCCCCCATCTCTGAGTTCCCTGTGATAGGCTCCATGCTTCCCGTGACCTTGTGTAGGATAAGTGGTAACAAAAAAGAATGCAACATCTATCTATTAATACTGTGGTTTAAAAATACTGAGCCAAAACAGATACAGATTTTCTCATTATTGCCCATTATCATATTATCCAGGATATCCATTACAGACTCGTGACGGTTTTTAAGATAGTGACGATGAGGACTCAGAGATCACGTGCTTTCAGAAGTGGTTTTCAGTCTTGCCTTTTATGCATCGAGATTTGACCGGATTCCTTGTATCTTTTATTTATATTGTGCACTGTAGAAGGTGAAATGCCCAATGTCTTACTGATTTCTCTTTGGGGAATGTTGTTCTCAAAGTGTTGGCGTCGACCCATCCATGCCCTTGAAGGACTAGACCTTTTTTGGAGGCTCCTTATATAACATGATTAGACTATTGCCTCACCCGTTTCACATCACCTTCTTAATTCAACTCGTCATATTGCTATTAGTCCTAAATCGCCCCTGTCCTGACTTTTTTGGAATGTGTTGCATGCATGAATTACAAAATAAACGTTTATCTTCAAAAAAAACTATGCAGTCAATTAGGTACAACATCAAATACCTTGTCTTTATAAGTTTTTTGTTTAAATACAACTCAAAGTACATTTACAGATCACTCCTCTTTGTCTTTATTTAACATTTTAAATACTGCTCCAACTTTTTCGGAAGTGGGGTTGTACATAAACACAACATTTTTCCATATTATGTCAATTCTGTCTGCTTTCCAGGCCCGAATGGTGCCCAGCCAACGAAGGGCGGAGTTGGACGAAATGAGTCTGAGCGCAAAGGGAGAGACTCTTGCACTCACATTACTGTTAACCAGTCAGATAACAGGAGGAAGAGGCCTTACAACTCCAGCCCTGAAAACACACCTCCACAAACAAGGAGACAACAACTCGAGGTCTTCCGGCATAGAGAGGACAGCCTGTCAGGCTCCTCGGACTCAGCCAGTGACAGTGAAGCTGAAGAAGAGGAAGAGGAGGACAAGGAAGAGGAGTGGGAGCACAATGGCAAGAGACCGAAGACCGATGCAGGAGCCTCTAAGAAGAACAGTGAAACCGGGAAAGTGCGTAATGGTCGTGCTGTAATCCAGCAGTTGAAGAGTGTGGTGACAAGCACCTCCAACGTTAAAACTGAGCAGGAGATGTTGAGCACTGGAGTTTGTTCAGCCACTGGAGGGCGATGGAACAACACTCAGTCTGCCAGGGGTATAAATGGCAGCAGCCCTCCATCCCAAGATTCCGAGTCAGTCACTACAGAAGCTCCAGCTAAAGGTCTTTTCAGCCCTCCTTCACCCATCTCAGCTTCACCCCTGCCTAGGGAGGATCGCCTCCACGGAGGCCGCACGCCTGATTACGAGCTTCTTCAGAGACTAGCCGTGGGTGGAGCAGCCGGGCGTGTACTGTTCCACCCTCTCGCTCTCGGCCCTCCAGGGCCTCAGAGCCTTTACGCTCCGAGCACTATCCGCTACGCCCCTCCGGAGCTGCCTACTGCCCATGCTGAGGGGCCACGCCTGGACCACACGCCCAAATCGCCCACTTTCTTTCCACACCTGCAGAGAATCGCTGCTCTACCACCTTTCAGTGGCTTCTCACCTTCAGAGCCTCCCTTCGCGCCATCCCTTCCCTTCTGCATGAACGGACTGAGAGGAGCAGCAGGGACAGATGAGGACTGAGAAAACTGAAACTGTAAATAAGAGAGAGATGAAAGAGATAGGTAGCACAACACCGGTAAAAATAAGGAAAAAAATACTGAAGGAAATGAAAGGGAAGGGGTGCAGGCTTGTCATACAGTCTTCCCAGCATCCTTTCCGGGTAGCTCATGCGTTTGCACAGGTCTTCCTCTCTCTTGATATGCAGGAAAAGCCATACTGTACAAATGGAGATCATCATACAGACAGACCCATTCATATAAAACTCCAGAAGGGAATATCTACATTAATTAAAAGAAATGGCCATTTGAATGCAAAGGCATATCAAGACATTTGCCAAACAAGAAAAAAAGGATGAAATAAGAAAGCACAGTCCCTTCATGGAGTCACAACTAAGCCTCTTTTACAGATTTAAACATTAGTATTTTTTTTTTTCTACAAAAACATGCAGTATTAGTCTCTTATTCTCATACGCATACAGGAAATGAATAACTACAGACAGTGCAACCATATTTAAAATATTTGGTATTTAAAGACTGCAAACATGCAAGGCTCCAAAGCCCTATACACATATTGTGAACAAACTTACTGTCATGAACTTTAACTAACCTCTTATATGGATTTAGGGTCAGTTTGGTGGGAGGGTAAAAACGCTGTCTTTCATCATCATCCATCACATCCAAGCACTTACGTTCAAGCATCTGGCTTTGAAAATATAGCACTTCATTAATGACCACACTTTCCCTTTTTCTCTAGTGTATGAAAAAAAAGAAGTTGATAAGGCTGTGGTCAATAAAAAGTACTTTTTTTTTTTTTTTTTTTTTAATCAAACTGAAAAAATATGTGAAAGAACGAAGAAGTGGTCCTTACAGTTAAAACATTCAGATAAAGGCATACTACACTGTTCTGATATTCTGTGTGCAGATTCTTTGTTAACAAAAAAAAAAGGGTTTACGTGAAAAATCCTAGCATTTTTATGTGTCTGTGCCAAAAGAATCATTTTTAAATGTAAATGGCCATATGTTTTCACTCTAAACGATAAGCCTTTTGTGTTTTACTTATTAGTGCACATATGTTGTGAGTGAGTGAGGCAGTAAATCACTGCTTGAAAGAGTGGGTGAGTAAGTGAGTCAATGAATCACTGATTGAAAAATTGAGTGTGTGAGTGAGTGAGTCAATGAATCACTGATTGAAAATTGAGTGTGTGAGTGAGTGAGTCAGTGAATCACTGATTGAAAAATTGAGTGAGTGAGTGAGTCAGTGAATCACTGATTGAAAATTGAGTGTGTGAGTGAGTGAGTCAGTGAATCACTGAAAAATTGAGTGTGTGTGTGAGTGAGTCAATGAATCACTGATTGAAAATTGAGTGTGTGTGAGTGAGTCAATGAATCACTGATGGAAAAATTGAGTGTGTGTGAGTGAGTGAATCATTGATTGAAAAATTGAGTGTGTGTGTGTGTGAGTGAGTGAGTCAGTGAATCACTGATTGAAAAAGTGAGCCAGTGAATCAGTGAGTCAATGAGTCAGTGAGTGAAGGAGTGAATGATTGAATAAGTGAGTGGGTCTGTTTGTGTGTGTGTGTGTGTGTTATAAGTAGGATACACACACACACACACACAGACACACGTGTGTTCTATGTTTCATGAGATTGTGGTCTCTTTAACTTTTTCCATCACTGTGAATCTAACCTTTTTATGTTGAAATGTTTGTGAAAACTCAATGGTATCAACATTAAATGAAAAGAAAAAACTGTAAAGATTATTATAATGATAATACAGATGACAGATAATAAACTCTATTCCTGTAGTGGATTTTTTCCCCCTCTTTAAGGTTATAAGGACCATGTTCACATAAGAATAAACGCTAGCAGTACTGAAAGATATTTTTGTAGAGCTGAGCATCAGTATTCAGATTTTGAGCAACAAAATGGTCTTTATACTTTAATTACTCCACGCCAATTTCTACTACAGAGATTAAAAATCATACAGATCATCCATCCATCCATCCATCTTCAACCGCTTACTCCTTTTCAGGGTCACGGGGAACCTGGAGCCTATCCCAGGAGGCATCGGGCACAAGGCGGGGTACACCCTGGACAGGGTGCCAGTCCATCACAGGGTACAATCACATACACATTCATACACTACTAGACACGCCCATCAGCCTACCATGCATGTCTTTGGACTTGGGGAGGAAACCGGAGTACCCGGAGGAAACCCCCGACACACGGGGAGAACATGCAAACTCCACACACACATGGCCCCGGCGGGACTCGAACCCGGGACCCTGGAGGTGTGAGGCGGATGTGCTAACCACTAAGCCACCGTGCACCCCCATACAGATCATGTTCATTTTATTCCAGGCTGGTCTGACTGTTGCTTTAGTTGAGAAAGCAGAAGTGTAGTTCTTTTAGTTGTCTTCCTTGTCGTTGTAGAAACAGGTCAAAAAAGGACAAATGCTACTGCTACACCACACGTGCAGATAGGGAACAAATTAAAAGTAAGTTCAGAAGCTTTAGGGGCATTTGTTCCACTGCCAGGGTTTGGGTCCACGTGGAGAGAAGTGTCAGTGCAAATCTATTCTTCTGGCTGATCATCTTTATCCCATTGATCCTGATGGGAGTGGTCTCTTCCAGGATGACTCCGCCCCAATCCACAGGACATGAAAGATCACCGATTTAATGTGTATGAAAATGCTATAAATTATATGCTAAGGCCTTCACAGTCACCAGACCCTGACCAAACTGAACACCTCTGGGAGATCTTGGAGTGATGTGTTAGACACCGCTCTTCACCCCATCACCAACACACAAACTGGGGAAATACATTTTATAAGAATGGTGTTCATCGCTCTAGGACACTTCAGGGTTTTGCAGAATCTGGGTTAGGGTTACATTTTTTAGTCAAGTGTGTGTGTTTTTGTAAAAAAGAAAAAAAGTCGTCCCATATCTGAAAGAATATCTGGCCTGCACACATGAAGAGCTTACTTTACAAATACTACTGACAGAAGAATTATTGAGTGTGCTACAACAACCTGTTTATTGACTGCCCTTATATATTTATCATTTATATTTTATATTTATTCATTTAGCAGACGCTTTTATCCAAAGCGACTTACTAATGAGACACACTCACACACCAATGGTAGCAGAGCTGCATGCAAGGTGCTAGCTTGCCATCGGGGGCAACTTAGGGTTCAGTGTCTTGCCCAAGGACACTTCGGCATGGGATCACCCGGGCCGGGATTCGAACCACCAACCCTACGATTAATGGACAACCCGCTCTACCGACTGAGCCACAGCCGCCCATTTAACTTATAACTACCTTTGGCTAAGCAAATTTCAAGTAAACAAGTTTTTGTTCTTCTCTCACTACAAGAAAATGTGTTCTGAATCTCTCTGGTAATCACATCTACTCTACAGATGTTATATAGGACGGGGTGCTAATCTTTTCCTTCAACAACATCATCCAGGACATGTTGAGACATCAGGACAAAAACCATCAAATGTAGACCGAATGAAGCGATATAGTCCTCAGCACAGTCTAACTCCAGTCATACAGCTCTAGTGTTAGTCATTTCATCATCCCCTTCATGAGTACAGCGATCTGAACAGCACTACTGGTAATCTGCATATAGATTTACAACTCACAGCTTTGAAGCTTGCTCGGTTAGAAGCCCACTGTCAAAGTAACGGGCCGCAGGGTCGAGACAAGAGGCGGACAGAGTGATTGAAACGCAAGGCGTGCGAGTTATGGCTGCACTGTTGTGTTGTTTCAAGGAACCCCAGGGAGGGGCTATGACATTGAAGACGGGTTAAGTCCTGTTTTACATTCAAGTGGCAGGCCCCAGTTCATTAGTGTGAGGATCATTCCCTCCTGACGACTAAAGGAATTGCATACTAAAGAAGTAGAGTTGTTGGGTAGGAAAGGCGAACGACGTGTCGCTCCGTGCATGCGTGTGCACGCATACAATAACTAGTGTCAGTGAATCCCTTTAGAAGAGCATCCTCTTTGCTCACTCTGTGACAATCCTCAATTGTCTTGATCAATAGGGTACAGATGTCTTTGCTGTGTTTCGGTCTTCGTTTTGTCCTCTCAAAGTTTCAAAGTGAGCCTTAATTTCATGAGCTCTTCACATTTGACCAGACTCCAGCTGCGGACCCTTATCTTTTATGAACTCTGGTCAGGTACAGCTGGGAATGTGAGGTCTGGCCAGAGCGTGTGTTTGGGTGCTTTGCCCTTTAGCCGTGTGGAGGCCCCCGCAGACACTCTGCATGTAAAACAGAGCTGCGCAGTCAGATGCAGCCAAGGGAGGGGTGGAAAGAGAGGGAGATATAAGAAGACAAGGCTGCAGGCCCAATGCTGCACTGAGACACTCCCAGAATCAGTAACGAACCAACTGCGCCAAAAGCAAGAAGTGGGACTAACCGGAGTTTTCAATAGGTACAGAGGATTGAGATGTTCCTTACGTGCTTGATTGAAGTCAGGTAAGCAGAATTGAGGCGAAAGTACCACTACAGATAATGGTGTGATAGAGTTCAGGAGATGCCCACACCGCATCTTAGTGATGAGTCTTTGCCAAGCAAAGTTGGGTCCCCCTCCAACCAAAGATGAAAAAATTGCAATGCTTATCAAATGCTTATGAGGCCTCACTGGTGTGACAATCAACACTGGACATCTAAAGTAGTTTGAAGGACAAAAAGGAAGCACAGAATTTTTGAACGGCTCAATCCTTACTAGTTTCATATGAAACAAAGCATCAACAAGGTTTTCTCTCATACTAATCATTCCGTCATTTCCACTTGAACAAGTCATCCGAAATGATGAGACAATCACACTTGCTCTGTTCACTCTATAGTCCCGTTTATGTACATATTCATAGCCTCATTATGTACAGCAAATAGCACTGAAGGTCATGCATCACCAGTTTGTAATCCCACGATAACCGTGCACACACAAAAAAAACCCAATGAATGTCATTTGGCAATCCAGTATTTAAAAAATAAGAGCTGAGTTTTCTATTCTTTTACATTCTGCTGTGAATGAACTGTTCAACTAAAGTCACAGAAAGCTTTCTTCAGTGATCGATGGTGAATTGGAGAATCAAGAGCTAGCTATAAGCCCTATCCAGTGCTTTGTCTATGAACTTACTCTACATGACAAGCAAAATGAATAAATACATACTGAAATACAATTGAATAACTGATTGGATCTGGGTGCACAAATAGCCTCAAATATGCAGTCTGACAAAAGGTACGTGGCACAAATGTCAAGATATCAGAACATCTTCACCTTGAGGAACTAGCTCCATCACTGTGTAAATTCTAGATCGTTTGTTTTTTGTACTTTAAACTACTTGTAGTTTTTAATGTTCTTTATAATCCAGGAAAGGGTCTGGAAATAGGAATAGTATAAATAATCTCAAAATGTCTAAAAAGTTTAAATTAAATATCTGTTTAGAGCTCTATATATATATATATATATATATATATATATATATATATATATATATACGCAGTGCCTTGCG
>JAFFST010051521.1:21417-26417 GCA_022414735.1 Noturus placidus | reverse complement strand
GGTCATCAGTGGGTGCAAGTGAACGGCCAGCAGCAGGATTATAACGTAGCCGTGAGGATCACGCCGCTGAAATTCGCACAGATCTGCTCCTGGGTACACGGAGACACCAGTATGTGCCAGAGCACCTAATGGAATTAAACTACCCCGTCTCTTACCCCATTTACCCCAACATCCTGCTTTCATACTTTGTAACTGTGTATAGCAGTGTGAGGAATTTATCAGTTTACAAACGTAATCAAAACCCAGGGTTAGGGTTAAGGTTCTGCCTGATCCTTTACCCCTTCTGATCCATCTTTTACCTCATCTGCCTGATCCTTTACCCAGTCTGTCTTTACCGTTATCCCTTCTGCTCCATCTTTTATCCTGTCTGCCCTGGTCATTACCCCTTCTGTTCCATTCTTTACCCAGTCTTTTATCCAGTCTTCCCTGTCCTTTACCCCTTCTGAATGATCCTTTACCCCGTCTGCAACACAAACATCATCTTATTAAAAACACTTTTATTTTTATTTGTAACTAAACCTGATAAATGTTTTTCAGGATTCACTCGTTTTAAATGGCTCTCAGAAATGAAAATAGTAAAAAAAAAAATCTCATCAGGAACTTTTTTACACAGATTTTCACATTTGATGCGTTTTTATCATTTGCATGTCATCAGTTGCTTTTATGCAAATTAGCTAGTTTTGGTGCAATGACTCAGAAAAAGAGATTTTCTAAGAGAAGAACATTTGGTATCTACTTTAAAAATATTTCTAGATTGTGTTTTTTTGTAATGTTTCATAACGAAGTCTGTGTTTTAATGATGTTGGGATCGTTTCTGTAGCCTGCTAAGTTTCGATGTAAGTTTCGTTAAAATCATCTTCATGAATGTCGCGCGTTATATAAAACCACGCCTATGTCGACATTTTGGTGCTAATTTAATGTTTGATGTTAAACATTTTCTTCTCAGTCTCGTCAGAGTGTTATTGAGTAACGTACTGTAGAATGATATACATATTTAGTGTGCTAAATTTAATGTTCAAATTGCAGACGGTTATTTAAACTCCATCACCGCTGGACTCGTTTCTTCTTTTTTATTTTTCTGTGTAATGACAGTAAAAGACGTAAATAACGGCGTGTAAATCAGGAGCGTTGCTGTAAATTCATATTTTCCAAAATGTGTTGGATTTTTTAGGGACCAAATAAATTATGATTCATAAAAAGTGTGCTGCATTTGAAGTTAAAATTCTGACACGTGATATAATTTCATCAGTCAGACATTTTAATGTTCGTGTATTTATTTATTGCATCCTCAAAAAGGTGTACATGCACTGGGTCAGGGAGCAGAAAGATATGACGAAATCAAGGAAAATAAATATATTTATAAATACATCGATATAAATAAACTCCTCGAGAAAATAACTAAATGAACAATATAATCTTCCACCATTTTCTATCAGTAGATTTTAACAGTAACTGAAGGTCCACAGATGATCATAAACAAGATCAAAACATCACACACACGCAACACCTGCAAGAGGTGAAATAATCCTGATTTTAATCATCTACAGAGGAAAGGTTCCTCCAGTTCCTCATGGCTGTGCTCCAACACCGTGTTTACCACGCCCCCTCAGCAGTCACTCACACCTGCAGCGGGACCGCTTTACTCTACATGCTAATTAACACGCTAGCTAGGAAGTAAACTTTACGGACAGAGCCTCACACTTTTACACGAGCAGCAGATAGTTTCATGTCAGTGTTACACACCGTTTCCTCCAGCGTGACGCTCCGTAGTGTGCACGGTGAGATAAACCAGAGGTGTATAAAACACTGCTTTTATTTCACGTGAAGGTGTTAACACGTCCTCTCCAGCAGCAGCTTTCACATAAAATCCTTTTTACAGGAGAGTGAGCGAACGCCAGGTAAAACTTGACGTCATATGATTGGCTGACCCAATTTAACGTAACCTCCGCCCTCATCAGCACGTGTTAATCGTTATCCCTTTTAATCAGGTGACGTCTTGTGTGTTGGTGCGAACACGGCGTATCCGTCACATAAAAGTGTGAGGAGTTTCATGTGTTAAAGCATCTGCTCCATCACGTTGTCTTAGAAACCTTTTAGTGAAACCTGACCGGAAACGAACAGCGACGAGCAGAAACCACGACGACACTGAAAACAAACGTCTACGTGTGAAAGAGTGAGCGAGAATTTCCAAGCCCAGGTATAATTTCTACTGAATATGTTTACGTCATGAAGTTATAATCATAAACAAACATGTGTAGAACCGACAGCGGGATCACGTCATCATTTAATAACCAGATTCACATCATCCACAGATACAGAGGAGAGAAAATCCTTCTGCAGGTATACGATACACACTGCTCCAACGCGCGCGCGCACACACACACACACACACACACAGAGAAAACAGGAAACACACACACATCATTCAGGTTCTGAAGCTAACACTTGGCGAAAACTCTACACATTTGAACATTTTCTTTTTTCACCTTTTGTTTAGTTTCCATTAAAACAAAAGATCACATCGAGATAAAGCACACACCTCTCTCTCTTTTCATTGGATTTTCTCCACTTTTTTTCTCTACAATTTACTTCACAGTTTGTGCTACGAGATTACACAGCACAGGAAGGAGGGATGGGGTGTGGTTATGAAAGGGGCGGGGCTATCCGCAGGATCTTCAGGTGTAAACGATCAGTGAATCAGCTTCACCAGAGCCGAATCCAAAATCACTGAGAAGAGAGGGAAAGAGAGAGTGTAAGAGAGAAAGAGAGAGACAGAAGAGTGAGAGAAAGAGAGAGACAGAAGAGAGAGAGAGACAGAAGAGAGAGAGAGAGAGAGACAGAAGAGAGAGAGAGAGAGAGAGACAGAAGAGAGAAAGAGAGAGAGAGACAGAAGAGAGAGAGACAGAAGAGAAAAGGAGAGACAGAAGAGAAAGGGAGAGAGACAGGAGAGAGAGAGAGAGAGACAGGAGAGAGAGAGACAGGAGAGAGAGAGAGACAGGAGAGAGAGAGAGACAGGAGAGAGAGAGAGAAAGAGAGACAGAAGAGAGAAAGAGAGAGACAGAAGAGAGAGAGAGAGACAGAAGAGAGAGAGAGACAGAAGAGAGAGAGCAAGAGAGACAGAAGAGAGAGAGCAAGAGAGACAGAAGAGAGAGAGAAAGAGAGACAGAAGAGAAAGAGAGAGAGAGAGACACAAGAGAAAGAGAGAGAGAGACAGAAGAGAAAGAGAGAGAGAGACAGAAGAGAAAAAGAGAAAGAGAGACAGAAGAGAAAAAGAGAGAGAGAGACAGAAGAGAAAGAGAGAGAGAGACAGAAGAGAGAGAGAAACAGAAGAGAGAGAGAGACAGAAGAGAAAGAGAGACAGAAGAGAAAGAGAGAGAGAAGAGAAAGAGAGAGACAGAAGAGAGAAAGAGAGAGACAGAAGAGAGAGAGAGAGACAGACAAAGAGAGACAGAAGTGAGAGAGAGAGAAGCGTGAGAGAAAGAGAGAGAGAGAAGCGTGAGAGAAAGAGAGAGACAAAAGAGAGAGAGAGACAAGAGAGAGAAAGAGAGACAGAAGAGAGAGAGAAAGAGAGACAGAAGAGAGAGAGAAAGAGAGACAGAAGAGAGAGAGAAAGAGAGACAGACAGAGAGAGACAGAAGTGAGAGAGAGAGACAGACAGAGAGAGACAGAAGTGAGAGAGAGAGACAGACAGAGAGAGACAGAAGTGAGAGAGAGAAGTGAGAGAGGGAGAGAAAGACAAACAGACAGGCAGAGAGAGAGAGAGAGTAACTCACTAGTTAGAGTAATTCAAGAACTCTGCAAAAATATCTGCATTCCATTTGGGACAAGACCGCTCAGGAGGGCGGGGTTTTCCACAGCACCCTGAACAGTAATGCTGTTAATCAGACAGACAGACAGACAGACAGACAGAGATGGATAGATAGGTGGAGCTTCTCGTACCTCACAGATTATAAGAAGTCTTTAATGTTGAGGTCGGCCAGCGGGTCTTTAGTCTGCGGCTTCTTGGGGCTCTGAACTGCAGAACCTGGAGATAGCTGAGGAACACACACACACACACACACAGTGAGTGGACAAATGTGTAAATAAACAACACGTTCTTCTATATGTATCGAGATGTTTACTGGTGCAGCTGCTCCTGCAAAGGGTGGCCTCATCATCGACTGTCCCATGATCATCTGCTGAGGAATCATGGTAGCACCAGAACCTCCTACAGTGGGCTAAAGAGAGGGGGGGACAGAGAAAGATTCATTTACAGCATGTTATTGTCACTTTTTACCAGTAGATGGCGATGGGACAAAATTAGTTGCATTTCCTAAGATCTTGAATAGGAGTGCACAATACGTTGATTGGAAATGCAGGTAGATCGCCATTCAAAAAAAAAAAATTAAAATAAAAGTTCGCGTTGACATACAGGACAGCCAGTCTGAGATCTCGTCTTTTCTCTCACCGCGCGTGATCAAACGCCCCAGCGCTAAAGCCTAGCAAGCAAAAACACCGAGTTAACTTTTTTAAGTCTTTTAAAAGACAAAACCCAGCTTCCAGTGTGCATATTAATATCAGTCCCCACGGACCCACCCGCAATGAGTTCTGCGACCACACTGAGCTCTTACACACTGATGTGAGATGGCTTAGTAGGGGTAAATTCCTGCAGAGATTTCGAGAGCTCTGTCTAGAGATAAGGGAGATTCTTTTTGCTGTTAAACATGCAGAATTTCCCAACTCAATGATGATCAGAGGCATTTTAACCAATCTGACCCACATGTTAAATGAGCTTAATTTGGATCTGTAAGGAAAAGACATAACTGTGGTCAATATGATCAGCTCAGTTAATGCCTTTAAACGGAAAATGCACCTTCTGTCCTCAAAGCTGCAGCACCAGGAACTTCCAGAACCTTGCGTCAGAGCTGGAGACACAGCGGAAGGCTTGTGTGCAGTTTAACATTGCACTGCACGGAGCAGATTGACAGCTGTCAGTCAAAGTTTCACAGACTCTTTCAAGA
>JAFFST010051521.1:6163-20969 GCA_022414735.1 Noturus placidus | reverse complement strand
AAATATTTATTTAAAACTGAACATTTGTTTTTCATTCCAGCAGGCATAGGCTACCAACAAGGCACAATATAACTTTAAATAAATAAATGAGTAAAATAAAAATATTTTGATGTGGTCATCTTTGAATAGCCGATGTTAGTCCAATAACTGACTGCTGAAAGAATGGAACACTCTGTAGCCTACAACTAAACGTGCATTAACAAGAGTTGAAGTAAATGGTTCTATACGCTGATTATATTGGGGATATATACCGCTCTCGTCCCTGTACACCTCACCGAGTATTATAGTAGATATAGTATAGTTCTATATGCTGATTATATTGGGGATATATACCGCTCACGTCCCTGTACACCTCACCGAGTATTATAGTAGATATAGTGTATTATAGTTGATATAGGATTTGTCTGTACTTAAATAAATACGTCTTTACCTGCATCTGTACTGTACTCCCTTACATCTCGCCACGTGACAGAAACAAAACAAACACACAGTAAACATCCGAAGAGCACGTAGCTTGTGCATGCGCATATCCATTCATCGAGGTCGTGACACTCGCGCGTCTCACTCTGGTTGCTAGGTTATTTGGTTGCGTCATCAAACACGTCATTGTTCGGTCAAATTTCGGTTGCCGAACATTCGATACATCCCTAAATGATAATAATAATAATAATAATAATAATAATAATAATAATAATAATAATAATAATCTAGTATATATATTCACCAGGCTGAATGCAGGCTGCGTCCCCACGGGTGGTGGCATAGTTCCAGTAGGCGGAGTCACTCCAGCTGTTGCCCCAGCCTGAAACACACATCATATCTGTATTTTTAGAGATATTTTCAGATTATAAAGGTGTGTAATGTAGTAAAGTGTTTTGCTTTAAGGTGATGCAGAGCTGCTGATGTTCCTCAGAGCAGAGTGAGATGAGATTAGTACCATGGGTGGAGTGCTCCAGCTGGTGGGGGCGACCTGAGGGGCCCAGTTCACTCCACCGGTCAGCTTCTTCTCCCCGTCCCTGCACCACACACACACACACACACACAGTGTGACTCTGATTGATAGGAGAGTGATGAAAGAAGCCCCGCCCACCCTGACAGCAGAACATCCTCCTTCTGATAAATGTAACGTGTTATATGTTAGAGAAATGACAAACACACACAGGGACAGATCTTACTTTTTCTGACTTCCCATCCCCAGATCTGCAAAATATATCAATATAATTAATAAGAAATCGTGAATATTAATGAATATTAATCAGCATTCATGTTATACTCAGTGTTAATGTCACGTACTTCCAACCAGGTTTGCGAGCGATTCATCCAGATCTATACTGATTGCTTTAGCAGGCAGACCGGTGGTGGGCATCATGGCAAATGAGGTGGGCATCATGGTAGACATGGTGGTGGGCATCATGGTAGGCGTGGCAGTGGGCATTATGGCTGGTGTGGCGTTGGGTATCATGGTGGTGGGCGTGGATGCTGGGGCTACCACAGGAACCGTCTCTACAGCAACCATAGGAGATGCTGCAGAAACTATAGGAGCACTATTGCCACCAGTACTCTGAGGGGTTATGGAGGGCAGGAGGAGGTCCCCTAATCCATCAAACACTACACACACACACAGACACACACACACACACACACACACACACACACACACTGTATAGAGAAGTCCTGAGAAAAGCAATAACACACACTCTGCTCCTGATGGAGGTTATTTGATGTTCGTGTGTACACAGTGTTTATTCTCTACCCATAATGCACTGTGAGCTGTGTGTGTGTGAGTGTATTACCCACAATGCACTAAAAACAGTGTGCGCATAATGAAATGAATAGGCATTTAAAAGTCATTGTGCTGCTCCTCTTCAAAATCTTTAACAGAGCAGCTGTTTGTCTGCATGCAGTAACTCCAACCTGATGGATCGAATCCTCCAGAGGGCGCGGTAGAGGCCGGTACAAGGTCAGAGGTCACAGAGCTGGAAGGAGGCAGACCAAAAGCATCAAAGCCCGAATCAAGAAGGTCGCTCGGGGCAATGGATGCTGCAGTTACCTCTGGAACAGGAGGGGCGGCGGGGGCCACAGGGGAAATGAAACCTATGAAGACACAAGGAGGAACATGGATCAGAGGCACTCACAAGCTCATCTGCATAACACACACACACACAGAGCGTTGTACCTCCAAGCAGATCTCCTGTAGATGTAGAAGTGTCTGGTTCCATTTCAGGTTCTCCATACGTGTCTGATCATCATCATCATCATCCAGAATGCAGCGTGTGAGTAGAGAAGTGTTAATCAGCTTCAACACTGAGACAGAGCCACACAAAAAGTGAGACAGGACACACACACACATACACGCAAACACACACATCCTGTCTATCTCTGCAAGTTCTCCATCACAATTTTGTGTCTGTTCCTAAAATTCAGTTTGCATAAGGACTGGATCCTGTAGGCTTGACATTTCTTTGAAGACGGCTGTATTTCCAGACCTGAGCAAGAAATTAAGACCAGGATTAAAACTGAACCATAGAACACCAGCAGGGGGCGCTACAGCACTGTACACACATTAACACTGGACCACAGTACTCCAGCAGGGGGCGCTACAGTGCTGTACACACATCAACATTGAACCACAGAACACCAGCAGGGGGCGCTACAGCGCTGTACACACATTAACACTGAACCAGACAACATTTATGTGTCTGTGGAAACAAGTGTGACTGTAATCAACATCTGTGTGTGTGTGTGTGTGTGTGTGTGTGTGTGTGCGCGCACGTGTGTTGTACACACCCAGCAGGTCCAACACAGGAGCAATAGTTTTGGGCGGAGACACAGGAGCAGCGGTGAGAGATGGAGTCGGAGTGATGAACGAGTCTGTTAGAGACAGAAAGTTAATTAGCTGCACACATGTATACACACACACACACACACACACACTCACACTCACTCACCAGATAACAGATCAGCAGTGACTGATGCATCAGGTAAAGGTGAAGGCGCTCGAGAGACAGCAGGAAGATCTTCAGTGAGGAAGAGGAGGAAGAGTGTGAAGAGATCCAAGTGCAGATAACACACATGCACACACACACACACACACACAGTCACAGTGAGCTTTTCCACCAACACTGCAGGAGCCGATGTGTTTCCAAACAAACAAATAAATAAATGGTTGCATCTTCAAGACATAGGGGCGGGGTTACTCCTGATGTCATCATGGTGACAAATAAGTGAGAAGCTGTTCACATGAACGCTAATATATAATAGAGAGAATATGAATGAGTGATGTAATAACAGGCGAGAGCACAGCGGGACTCGGACGTCCTCTTCAGCGCTGATTGCAAACAACTAGTAGAGATTGCTAATGCTAATACTATAAAGTTTCATCAGACCTACATATCCTGCCCTGTCAAACATCATTACTGTGATGTACTGAAAACCACCATTTTGGACTGAAGAATTATCATAACACTAATTCATCACACTGTTGCACCATTAGCATAAACACTGAGTAATGTAATGATAAATATTATGTACTGAGAAATTAACCAGAACCATTAACCAGAACTAGTGCTTTTAAAATGGTCAGAGGAACCACAGAACTGGTTATGAGAAGTGGGCTGTGTCGCTGACTCGTGACGTCGTCTCTGAGCAGCTGCTACCTTACCTACCATAACACTTACACTCATGACCAAGACCTTAACGTCAAGTCACTAATTAGCATAATAAGGAAATAACTCCGCCCCCAACTCGTTATGTCAGTAATTCTTAGGAAGAATAGAATTCTTAGTAAGTCTGAGGAAGCTGACGCTGCAGGCTGTGTAAAGAGTGTGAGATGTTTCATATCGAGCTCCAGCACTGTGCCAGTGGAATAACTCCAGAACCAAGAACCAAGTACCAGGATAGACTCTGTGTCTGTGATAAAGGAGGTAGACAGACAGATAGACAGACAGAGAGACATGCGTTTACAGGCCAGTGCATGCACGAGTCCGAGTCATACACAACACCAACACACTGTGGGGCAAACACATGGTTAGAGACATGAGCAGGAGGAAATCAGGAAGAAAAGACCAGAAAAGAGACGAGACATTGGACACACGGAACTTTGGAACTTCTCCTGTACCTGCACCGAACAGATCTACGTTAGTTGGAGTTACGGCAGCTTTGGGCTCTGAGTAGGCGTTTTGTTCAGGCACAGAATCAAACATATCTACACACACACACACACATACACAGTTATGCTTCAAAAATGCACATCAGCATCTGAAAAACTGTCAAAACACTTTCTATCAAGCCTGTATTCATAATCATTATAAACCATTTTATTTTAATATTTTCTGATTTGTGACTGTGAGGTCATGAGTTGATTCATTTAGCCGAATCTTTTAGAAGAACTGATCCGATCAGTTTCACATATAATAACTTATTTTCATAAATGTAGGCAATGTACATTAGGCTGTGTTGTTATTCTTACAGATTAATTTCATTAAAATGAACCATAAACTAAAGTTCTTTATAGACTAAAGTTCTCAGTGTGTAAAGTTAATAATCTACAGTCTGTATTTCTGCAGGAAATGAGTCTCGAAATTACAACTTTTAAGAACTGTAACACTATGGTTAGGGTTATCCCCAACCCTATACCTAACCCCTAAACCTAATCCCTAACCCCAGCTGTCTTTCTCATATATATAATGTGTATAATTGTTAGGAAACGCAGACAGCAGGACGCAAAGTTAGATTTTATTAAGAGTTATTAAACACCATACAGAGTGCAAGACTTTACGTGTGTGTGTGAATCTGTGTGTGTGTGTGTGTGTGTGTGTGTGTGTGTTTGGTATTTGTATTCGTGACCACAGAGATTCCTGACGTTAAAGTGTAATTGATCACACATCACAATTATTTATTTATTTTTTTATCAACTTAAATAGAATTACTCTGTTTCAAGTAAAGTTATTCTTAATTATATTTAATATTAAAATAATATTATTTGTATGAAATGAAAAAAAAAAACATTTATTATTTATGAATTTGCTTCATAGAAAGTGCAAAATATTATTGGAACAAAAAATGCAAATAAAATTGGGATTAAAAGTAAAGCCGAAATGCAGAAGTAGCTGTTTGTAGTGTTTGGGGAATATTCCTCGCCAAAAATGCTAATGCTAATTACAGCCATGCTAATCATGAATCCCATTTTTGGGAGTAAAATATTCCAGTAAGATTTACTTAATGACAGAGAAGCTCAGTGTCATCACAAACCTGAGTGCAGTTCAGATCATCAAATGTGGATCAGAGACACGCACCACCAGATAAATAAACTACGGTTAAACTGGGCAGAATGCAGCATTAGCTTTAGCATTAGCATAGAAACAGATCTGAGAGCTGCTTTAATGTCAGGGTTTATTTGTAAGGTGGTCGAGTTTGATTCCACATTTACAAACTAATAATGACCGTGAGCAGGAATAATAATAATAATAATAATAATAATAATAATAATAATAATAATAATAATAATAACTATAATAATGCAGAGTTATTATTGTCACAATGCAAAGAAAGAAGAAAATGTTAGCAGTGTTTACCGCCAAAGATGTCTAGCGCTGAAGGGGCTGCATGGGCCGGGAGGGCCGGGGGGGCCAAGGGGGCCGTGGACTCTGTGGTGGGAGCAGAGGGGGCAGGAGGGGTGGTTTCAGGGACATTTTCAGGGGAGACAGTGGGCGTGGTGCTCAGCTCTCCATTAGCCGGGCTCTCAGTGCTGCCCTCTGCTGGCTTCATGGCAAAAAGGTCGAGCTCTGAGGTGACTTCCACACTCCCCTCAGTGGGAGCCCAGGGGTCTTTAAGGAGCAAACAGGAAGGAGGTAACAAGGTGGAGGAGGAGGAGGAGGAAGGGGTGTTAAATAACAAATGCTGCAAAAACAAAGAGGCTTAATGAAATCGTTCAACTTCCAGAAAAATCAGAAGTCAGGTGGAGAAGATGTACAGATGGAGAACAGATGGATGTACAGCACACATAATATTTACAAAACATAAACACGCCTCTTCATATTCATAAGAAAACAAATATTGGTTAAATTTATGAAAAATAAAACTGATGAACTAATACTCAGCTCTGATGCCATGGCGAGCAGAAACTCGATGCAGCTCCGTGATTCAAAAATGTTTCATGTGTGTGGAAACTTCTGGGTTTTATTATAAAACTGAAACTTTTACTGACTTGTAACTAAAATCTTTAGAATTTGGTATAAATATGTAAATATTTTAAAAAGCTGTAACTTCAAAAGGCTGATCTTTTAATAATAATTATATTATATACAGAGAATTATATTTGTGTGCTTTAGTTATATTCCTATAAATTAATTACTTTCATTATAGACTTTCATCATCATCATCATCATAATAATAATAATAATAATAATAATAATAATAATAATAATAATAATAAATGTGAATAAAAGTGAAGGGGAAATGAACTGTAACGAGTCTTACTATCAGTGTAGTAAGAGAAAGCAGCAAAGCACAAGCAGCTTTAATTAGTGCAGATTTACACACAACACACACACATACACACTCACACACACCACACACACACACCCCAACATACACACACAAACATACATATACACACAACACACACACACACACACACCAACATACACACACATATACATACACAACCACACACACACAACCACAGACACACATGCGTGCACACACACAACAACACACTATACACAGCACAGTCTGAAGGTAAAAAATCTCAAACATCAAAAAACTGTGTGTGTGTGTGTGTGTGTGTGTGTGTGTGTGTGTGCGCTGGTGTGTGTGTGTGTGTGTGTGTGTGTGTGTGTGCTGGTGTGTGTGTGTGTGTACCCACCAGATCCTTTAAAGACATCAGCAGCCACTGCTGAAGCTCCACCCTCAGCTGATCCATCACCCGGGGAGGGGGCAAACGCATCTGCACACACACACACACACACACACACACACACACACACACACACACACACTTGTGAGAGATATTGTGTGTGTACTAGTCATTTACCCTAGCATAGCTTAGCATGGCTCTCCCACAGCACTGAACTGACCTCCGAACAGGTCCATGTCTGACAGCGAGGAGGTCGGCGCAGAAGCGGCAGGAGTGATAGCATTAGCACCAGCGCTAGGTAGAGCAGTAGCGTTAGCATTAGCCGCAGGTTCAGCTATAGCATCATGACTCGTTTCAGTGATTTCAGCAGGAGCAACAGATTCAGAGTGTAGTGCAGAGGAAGAACTAACGGCAGCAGCTGGACCAAGAGAGAGAGAAGAGAAAAAAGATCAAAGAAAAAGAAGTAAAGAAATGTGAAGAAAAGAAAATAAAAGGGGAAAGAAAGATAAACAAGGAACGGAAAAAGAGACAGGAATAAAGGAGAGGAAAATAAAAAAGAAGAAAGGAAAAGAACGAGAGCAAACTAGATAGTGTATATCTGTGTGTGTGTGTGTATGTATGTGTGTAATTGTGTATGTGTGTAATTGTGTGTGTGTGTGTATGTGTGTAATTGTGTGTGTATGTGTGTAATTGTGTGTGTATGTGTGTAATTGTATGTGTGTGTGTAATTGTGTGTATGTATGTGTGTAATTGTGTGTGTATGTGTGTATGTGTGTAATTGTGTGTGTATGTGTGTATGTGTGTATGTATGTGTGTAATTGTGTGTGTGTGTAATTGTGTGTGTGTGTAATTGTGTGTGTGTGTGTATGTGTGTAATTGTGTGTGTGTGTATGTGTGTAATTGTGTGTGTATGTATGTGTGTAATTGTGTGTGTGTGTGTATGTGTGTAATTGTGTGTGTGTGTATGTATGTGTGTAATTGTGTGTGTGTGTATGTGTGTAATTGTGTGTGTGTGTGTGTAATTGTGTGTATGTGTGTAATTGTGTGTGTATGTATGTGTGTGTGTAATTGTGTGTGTATGTATGTGTGTAATTGTGTGTAATTGTGTGTGTGTGTTTGTGTAGTACTCACCCTCACCCAGCAGATCTATACAGTGAGATAAAAGAGGGTAAAAAGGAAAAATGTTGATTCATTGGAATAATGATAAGAAATACATTTTAGTCACAGCCCCTTTAGACTCCAGCCCTTCAGTTCCACCCCTTGTGTTTTGATGACAGTGAGTTGTAGTGAAAGTAGGAAGTGATGCGTATAATAATGCAGTTCCACTTCGTTCTAATTTGAACACTCAAAATCTCTGATTTCGCGACAGATCAGTTTATTAATGATGTCACTGATCACGAGGTCTCAGGGTACAGAGACACTGTGGAGAATTATCGAGTGTTTCATCACATTTTGGTTTTAAACTGAACTGTACCTGGATATTTAATTAAACGCGGGTGTTGTAAATAACTATAATAATAAGTCTCACCTCCCCACCCGGACGCTGGAGCTGCTGAAGCACCTGCACTCGGAGCTAATAAATCAAAATCCACCAAATCACTGAATTCACTAGGCACAGAGAAAGAGAGAAAACAAGATGATGAGATAAAGAACGGTTTCTCATTAGGTTTCAGCTGCATTAATCCCATCCTCCAGATCCACCTGAACTTCATAAATCATTGCTTTAACATAATAATAATAAAAACAGGTGCTGCAGATCAGCAGTGTTCAGCTCTTCCAGAGCCACACGGTTCATATCAAATATTCATCTTCATAAAGTTCTCATGTACAACTCCACTTTAAACTCAGAACTCAGTTCAAATAACGTTGATTAATGCTGATGTTCTGTTGATCTGCTTATGTTTCAAGATGTTGTGGTAGTGTAGCATGATCATTTCCCCATTCAGCTCCATACACTTATTACTGCACTTAGTGGTCAAAATGGGACCTGCAACAAGCACTTATTATAATAATAATTTATCACTTATAGAGGCTACGAATCGCTCTTCCCCATATTCAGGGGCTGAGCAGCAGACAGGGTAGTTAATAACAGGGTTGCCAGATTGTGCAAGATCAATACACCCACAAGATCATATTTTTAGCAAATAATCAGAAATTAAATCTTATAAATACCTGAAAATGGTAAAGTGTAAGCGCAGACGGTGTGTGTGATGTACAGAATCATTTCTAATGTAAGATATAATTTACAGCTTGGGAGAAGAAATTAGTAGTTATGGTACGGATAATATCTATACATAAGAAAAATGTGTAAATATTTCTAACCCCACACAAAGGCAGAGAAAAAGTAGGAGCTTGTCTCTCGTTTCTGAAGACTAGATGTTCTGGGACAGTTTCAGTCTTCAGGTGTAGTTCGGTTATAAATTGATCTGAAACCTAGAAACCCTGGTTGATAATATGTATAACTCTAATACAGTTGAAGGTAGGTTTTACATGTTCACATGGAGCTGATAGACTGTACGCTGCATGAGTGTGTTGTCGAGTCTCAGCTGACGGTTCCAGGGTTACTGTAAACATTCACTAGATAGTATTTAAGGCTTTGTGGTTATTAATGTACCCTGTCCAGGGTGTACCCCATCCTGTGCCCGATGCCTCCTGGGACGGCTCCAGGTTCCCCGTGACCCTGATAAAGGAGTGAGATGTAGAGGATGGATGGATGGATGGATGATTATTACCGTCAGCCCGTTACGCTGAAATCTACCACAACGAGCTGCTGCTGCAGGTCAGGTTTTAATCCTGACTCATCACAGCTTCAGCAGTTTGTTGTAATAATGTATGATGTGTATTGTGATTGTGATGTGTATCATTTTGATGTTATTTTTGAGCCTGTGTGGTCTGGCTGTAGAGATCAGTGTTCACACACCCAGCTGGAGCGGCAGTCGCAGTCGTGTTCTGAGCTTCTGCAGCTGCTGCAGGAACTTCATCCACCGTCTTCACTGGAGTTCCTGCAGGAGTTCCATTACTGACTGAAGAACTCTTCTATACACACACACACACACACACACACACACACACACACACACAGCATTTATCTATATAGTCAATTAATTAATGGATTAAATCAATATTCATTAATTAAACACTATCGACTACTCTGGAATTTTCTCTGATCGAATAAAATAAACAAGAACTACATTATTAATAGAGCTGTTAGTGAAGTTCACGTCATTCTTGAGATTTAATCGATCCTAGTTTAAAAGTTGACGTAACAATGAAGCAATGTTTATTTAATCTGCAACTAAAAATAACTAGAACTACATAGAAATATTAATTTACTAAATAGAAATGTAGTTATGTTTAATTGAGTTATTTTAGTCATAACTAGAATAAATATTTATTAATGGAGATGTTCATTGCTACATTTTGTTTAAATGCTTTAATCCAAATTAATTAATTATAAATTAAAAAAAAATTCTTCAGGTTTCAATCTTTTCAGATTTTATTTTTTAAATAAATAAAAATAAAAATAAATCTCTTTTCTGTCACGAGGTTGATTGTTTAGGGAAGCAGGTGCGGGCGGCCGGTGTGTAGCGTGGTATCGGGAAGTACTAGAGACGTAGTCGTAATACAGGCAGGGTCGAACGATCGGGCAAACAAAACAAACGAGGGCAAGGCAGAAGTCGTTGTCGTGAACGGAAACAAGGTTAAAAGCTAAGTGTGTGTACTAAAGATCAAAGTGCTTGGTAACGACAGAAACGAGTCAACTGAGCGTATACTTCGTATACATAGATTCAAGGTGAATGACTTCAATATATACTGGCGGTGAGAGTGAGTGCGTGATTAGAGACAGGTGTGTCTGATCAGAACTCCGGGGATAGCGAGCGCATGCCTGCATGAAAGGTGATCTAGGGACATGGAGTTCTGATCTGTTTTTCTGATATTGTTTAGATATTTTATTTATCAAAAGCTATTAGTTATTATGAATTGTTTATTGATTTTTATAAATAATTTAAGTTATTTATAAAATCATAATGAATTGCTTACCTTAGTTGGTGACCTAAAAGTAAAAGAAAAACACATAAAAGCAAATGAATAAAATCTGAATTATATTAAACAGATAAATAGTTATAATAAAGTAAATCTTAAGAAGCAGCAGGCAGGAGAGAATACCAGAATAATCACGTCAGCAGATAAATATCAATCTTTTCAATCCAGATCAAAAAAGGATTGAATATTGAGACTCATGCAGGGGTGCAGAGCCAAAAGTCAAAATGACAAAATATTGAATTATGCTGATATGAACGCTAAAACATAGAATTCATATCAAAGTGTGAGTAAGAACGTAGGGATGTGACCACACACACACACACACACACACACACACACACACACACACACACACAAGAATGAAAACTCACACCAATTCTACAGATCTAACTGAGTTAAACTAAAATGTTTGGATCTATAGAATTGTAACGTGGTCATCATCACCACGATGCACACAGGAACAATGCAGTAGTGTGTAAATAAAACCACTTTTAAAAAGGAGTCACTCTCATGTGCATTTTATTAAATACTTACTCATCACTGGTAACACAAAACAAGAGGAAAATCAACATTAATCAACATAACAGAACACAAATCATCAGCTTCAATAAGAAAAATGTTAAGATTAATGAGAGCCAGATTACTTGTGAAACAACCCCACCCCATAGACCCCGAAACCCTACCCCATAGACCCCGAAACACTACCCCATTGTCCCAAAACCCTACCCCATAGTCCCTGAAATCCTACCCCATTGTCCCCAAAACCCTACTCCATAGTCCTCGAAATCCAACCCAACAAGACCTGACACACACTGACACCCCTAAAGCTACCAGTACTCCACACCCAGAAAATCCTACCATATTGCAGTACCCATCATCACTAAACCCCTAACCCAGGGGTCGGCAACCTGTACCACTCAAAGAGCCATTTGGACCCGTTTCCCATAGTAAAGAAAACACCGGGAGCCGCAAAACCCTTTTGACATTTAAAATGAAATAACGCTGCATATAACGTTTTTTTTTGCCTTTATGCTATGTATAAACAAACTATAATCTGTTGCATTTATGTATCAATGAATGACTGCAGAGAAAACAAAATTACATTTCTGCATGCAAAAAAACATTTTGAGCTCCGAAAAAAAGACGTTGGGTTGAAGGTTACTTTCAAGTAAAATACTCAAACTCAAACAAATCTCGCATATGTACTTGAATTTGCAGACTTCATCCACTTCTTGAAGTGATTTTTACTCAGATCAACCTTCCGCATCAGTTCCGAAACGGCTTTTTTCCTCTCATCTCCATCTGGGTATTTTTGAGCAAAGGCTGCGTGTTTATTCTGGAAGTGTCTTGCGACATTTGACTTTTTGTTGTTTCCTAGTTTCTCATTACATATTTAGCACATTGGCAGTTGTGACGCATAGTAACAGCGACATAACATTTTTTAACACGTTTTATTTAGATGTTACAAGATCACCATAATCTTCAAATTTAGAATTACATTTTAAAAACGATCAAACTAAAATAAAATACATTTAATTAAATACTCATTAATTATTTTCAAAAGCCACAGGGAGCCTGTCATGGATCCTCCGGAAGCAGTGCGCATGCGCCATGCAAGCGCGCTGCATTTGCTCGGCTCCGAAGCGGACTTGACTGACAGTTCTAAACACGTGGACTTTTGCCTAGCCCTGTGTATGTTGTTTGCTGATCGCCTGGCCCTCGCCTATCTCTGGATTACCTCTGTTGGATTTACGTTTGGGATTACACTGTTTGACACTGTTTGTAAATAAAGCATGGTTCGCACTGCAATTGCGTCCTGCCTCATTCTCCGCCGTCACGAGACGTGACAGAGCCGCATCAGAAGGATGAAAGAGCCGCATGCGGCTCCGGAGCCGCGGGTTGCCGACCCCTGCCCTAACCCCTACATCCAACAGTACCTGAACCTGTAAAGCTAACACCACCCTGAACATTCAATCACTAGCAGTACAGAACAACTCACATCTCAAAGCTCCAACATGATCACTCCATCATGGACACTAACAGTACGTGAACCTCCAACCCCAACAGTACCAGCAGTAATAAAATTCCCAAAACTAACATCACACTGAACCTTAGACTCTTAAACCAAACTGTACTCTGTACTGTACTCACCCCCGCTTCCCTTCAAGTGTGTTCAGGTGTGTCTCCAGAGACTCCAGCAGACTTTCAGGGGCCTAAACACACACACACACACACACACACACACAGTAAGACAGGTTTATTGCATGTGTTAAATAAAATTATATTATCCTGAAAATAAATGCCAGAATACATCAGAGAGTGAATGAAGAGTGCAGCTCACCTGGGTAAGTTCAGGAATATCACTCTTATCAATTCCGACTTGCTGTGAAGAGGAAAGTGTGAAGTCTTTATTATGTACTAACTTTCTTACACCAAATTTCACAACAGACACCCTTGTATTTCCAAAGATGTATAAATCTTGGTTGTATTTTACCTCTGCGATTTTGAGGAATTCTGTAACTCTGGTCATTCGAGTCAGGAACCTTTTGTAGATTTCCAAAGCATCTTTACACTGACCTTTCTTCATCTGGAAAAATTTCTCTACAGAAAATTCATAACCTTCTGAAAATGTACTAATGTACTGTAAAAGCACTGAAAATGTACTTAGAGTCTTAAGTTCTAAAAATGATGTGAAAACAGAGTCTTGCCTAGTAAATTAATTATTCCATCGTTGTAACAGGCATATAATTTGATCAGATCCTTAAAGAGGAGTAAAAATGCAGCATTGATGACACCATTGACCAGATCTTTAGGATGGACCTGGAGAGACATCCAGAATATTTAGAGACACACAATACACTCCAAATATCTTCCTTTTTAAATTACAAATGTTCAGAATACATTTTCATTCAGATATTGAGATGAAATGTAGTTTATGAAGTTGTTATTTTGAAATGCAGATTAATTATTAAATGTTTAAATAAATAACTGGTGTACTAAAGTCTAAACCTGAAACACACTCACATCAAACTCCAGCAGGGCGTCGATCTGACTCTGCAGCGTGGACATGCCTTTCAGGAGTTTATCTGTAGTCATCATCCTCATCACACCATCGTTTCTGAAATAAACACACACACACACACACACACACACACACACACACGCACACACATGTAATCTTACAATACAGTTATCACTGTACAATATGAATTATTACTGTAATCTGACCTTAAAACCTCCTTAATAAATATTTATCGTTATTTTTGGTACTACTCATGATATGTATCGGTATCTACAGAAACAATAATCATGTAATAATGATGAAGTGGGGTTTGATTTGTTTGTTTAAAAACATATTGGAAAGGGGGTTGGAATTCGGGTTCGAATGGAGTAGGACGCGAAGCTGGAGGCTCCTGCTGATCTTGATTAAAATTTTAATTAATTTGCGCTTTTTGGTCATATAATATACTTTAACTTATTTTACTCCTTATCTTTGCTTATAATTTTAATTTTTTGTCACGTTAAAAAGGGAATGAATGGAAAAGGAAAGAATGTCTGGAAAGAATGCGAAAACCCGAGGTGGCATTCAAACACGACTGAGGACAAGTGCGTGCGTTAATGATAAAGTTGCTACCGAGGCTGCAATATCAGCACTGGAAACTACGGTTGGAAAATTGGAGCACGCGCTTACACATGACATAGCACACATGAAGTCTACCATTGAGTCTCTCACTGCGACCGTGACTCAATTACAGAATAAATATGAGAATTTGGAGACAAGGTCGCGGTGCAATAACGTTCAAATAATGGGAGTTCCAGAAGGTTCTGATACATGTTCAACTGCTGCTGTAGCGGCCTTGTTAAAAGAGGCATTTGGTCTGGAGAAGGAGCCGGTTTTGGACCGGT
>JAFFST010051517.1:39604-49988 GCA_022414735.1 Noturus placidus | reverse complement strand
CGGGTGATCCCATGCCGAAGTGTCCTTGGGCAAGACACTGAACCCTAAGTTGCCCCCAATGGCAAGCTAGCACCTTGCATGGCAGCTCTGCTACCATTGGTGTGTGAGTGTGTCGCTTTGGATAAAAGCGTCTGCTAAATGAATAAATGTAAATGTAAAATAAAGACTTATTATTATTATTATGTGGATGTGAAATTTTATATTTTGCAGGGAATCTATGAGTCACAGACTGTGTATGGCTCTGGCCTTATTTTCTCTTTCATTATTCTGGAATATAATAAAATATAAAAGTGTGTGGGAGCTGTGCAGTGACATTTCCTGTAGAGGACCATCTTGCCCTTTCTAATCTGTCACCTTTAGCTACTTAGTCACAAATACAGCCCAAACAAACACTAGTAACTGGGCAGAAACATATTAGAGAGAGGGCTACAGCCACAGGGTAAATTCTAGAGGTGCCACTGTGTGAACTACAATGCTGTGAAAAAGTCACAAAAAAATAATCATATTCATAAATAAATAAAATGAGATTTGTGAATAATTTTTTTAATAAATATGTTTGTATGTCACAAACACAACTCTGCCTTGCGTTCATCCTGATTTCTTCTGTTTTTGTGTATATCTCATTCTAAATAGTTTTAGATCTTCAAATGGCATACAACAAAAAAACAAAGGCAACCTGAGTAAATACAGTTTTTATATATTGTAATTTTTTTATTGAAGCAAAAAAAGGTTACCCAACATTCATCACCAATGTGAAATTTAAAATCTGGTTGTGCCACCTTTAGCAGAAATAACTGCATCCAAACACTTCCAATAACTGGAGCTCAGTCTTTCACTTATGTCCAGGACTAGGACTTACTCACATGCTTTCCATCATTGTCTTGCTGCATAATCCAGTTGCCCTTGAGTTTCAGCTTACAGACCAGACATTCTCCTTTAGTATTTTATGGTAGCGAGCAGAATTTATGTTTTCCTCAATTATTGCAAGGTGCCCAAGCCCTGATGCAGCAAAACATTCCCACACCCATCACCATGCTTGACGTTCTTTTTCTGGAATTCTGTGTTTGTTTTAAATGGTAAATGGCGCACTTATATAGCACTTTTATCCAAAGCGCTTTACACTGTGTCTCATTCACCCATTCACACACCAATGGTAGCAGAGCTGCATGCAAGGTGCTAGCTTGCCATCAGGGGCAACTTAGGGTTCAGTGTCTTGCCCAAGGACACTTCGGCATGGGATCATCCGGTTCGGGATTCGAACCACCAACCCTACGATTAGTGGACTACTGGACTAGTGGATTAGTGGATTAGTGGACAACCCGCTCTACCGACTGAGCCACAGCCTCCCGTTTTACACCAAATGTAACGGGACCCCTGTCTTCCAAATAGTTACATTTTCTTCCTCTTCATTTCTGGAATTTTTTTCAACTTCGGCATAGTGTGCCACAGGGTAAGATCTTTTAACCAACTTCATGCTGTTTTATTTAAGTATTGATTTGAACAGGGTTTGCAGTAATCAGGCCTGGTTGCGTCTAGTCCAACTAAACCCGATTATGAATGCAGTTTCATAGATTTGGGGAATTAGTAACTATGTGGGCAAATACATTTTCACACAGGCCCAGTTAGTATTGGATAACTTTTTTTGCTTCAATACATAAAATTATCATTAAAAACTGTATTTTCCGTTTACTCAGGTTGCCTGTTTTATCTTAGATTTTGTTTTAATTTCTGAAACAAGTTAGTATGAGATATATGCAAAAACAGAAGATAAACAAGTAGGTCTTACTTTTACACAGCATTGTATATGTAATTTCCAGTGGGTTGTACCACCAATTACAAATCAATGTATCCGTACTATCACAAACACAGGAATGAGAGGTTAGGGGTAGTAGGGGTGTATGTGAAAGAAGCTGGTGATCAGTATCAGTGGGTCGGGATTCGAACTCGGGTTGTCTGTGTGAGAGGGGAGCAAGGCTTGAGCAAGGAGTGAGCAGGCTTGAGTGCTGGAGCTGGCCGGGGCTTGAGCTCGGGGCAGTGGCCTTGGAATTGAGTGTGTTATCAAGGAAAAATAGCCAGGCTGGGTGAAGCAAGTTGTAGCTGACTATGGGCAGGTGAAGATGTGATCCTGAAAACACACAGGAAAAATGACAGGGTGAAGAAGCATAAGAATGCTGCACAGAAAAAGAGCTAAACAAATTTGAGGTAGTCAGACATGTACTGCACTTAAAGTCGGAATGATCTGGCAAAGAATGGCTGGAGAACTGGTGTTGATTTATTCTGCTGGTTGATGAATTGATTGGCAGCACGTGTGTTTTCTAGAGCAATCAGGAAAGGTGCAAATGGGAGTGCTATGCCCAGCCACACACACACACACACACACACACACACACACACACAAACAGAAGAAACAAGAGGAAACACTGGAAACACAAGGAAGGGGAAAACACAGGAAAACAAATGGAAAATGGGGAAACAGAAAACCAGCCATGGCTCTGGCTAAGTATCTAATGTCTGTGGTCCAAGAAATACAGTCCCCTCTGAAAGCACTGGAACAGCAAGGCCAATTCTTTGTTTTTGCCAGACACTGAAGACCTTTGGCTTTGAAATCAGAAGATGAATGTGACATGTCAGAGCAGAATTTCAGCTTTCATTTTCTGATATTTACATCTAGATGTGTTAAACAACTTAGAGCATGGCACCTTTGGTGGCAGACCACCCAATTTTTAAGTGAGTAAATGTATTGGAACAAGCAGTCTTTTAAAGTAAATTAAAGTAAATAACACTGAAAATTAGGTTGCATATCCCATGCTTGGTTTAGCTGCAACAAGCTGGTGACCCACTGACGTCACCAAACTTTTGCTTTCTCCTTTTCCAGGCTTTTACTGCAGCTTCTTTCAGATGGTGTTTGTTTTGGGGTTTCTCCCTTCGGTCTTCCCTTCAGGAAGTGAAAAACATGCTCGACAAAATAATTGGCCTTGCCATTCCAATACTTTCAGAGGGGGCTGTATGGTGATCCAAGAAGAAGCAAAAAGCAATACGTCAGGGTCAATAGATCAGGCACTGACAATATGGCTGGAGCTAAATAGAAAATATTTCAGACTGTGTATATGAAAATAATAAAAATAATAGCTCTTTTACAAAAACTGTACAACATTTTTATGTTACTGAGGTTAAGGTTGGGGTAGGTGTAGGCATAGCATTATATACCCCACAACAATAGTAATACAAATGTGTGTGTGTGTGTGTGTGTGTGTATGCTTCCACAGGCTGCTGATGTGGAGAGACGGCTGTGCACTCAGGTACATTCATTGAGAGATGATTTCAGAGAGAAGGACATCTCCAAAAAACAGCACATGACACAACTAGAGAGCCTACAAGTAGAGGTGAAGGACAGTGGAATATGTACTCTTTCTTATTTGGAGCAATTAAATCATTATGAATTTAGCACACAGTAGCCTACAGTAACAATTCCAAAAAGAAATTGTTGCTGGGAAATATGTGCATTTGTGTTTGCAATAAAGATTTTGTTCAACATAATTCTCTTTACCATTCCTTTTCTAATTATTTTTGCGTATATTCTCTTTTCCTGGGAGCAGCAAGGGCTAGAAGTAAGTGGGCATGTACTGCAGTTCTCTCATCTGCATATCTGTCATTCATTTGATGTTCCATTTTCATAAAAAAAAGAGCTTCATTCGAATGGATTATTCATTATAGAGACTCATCTCATTAAAATATCACAGAGATACAGGTGCCATGTCATGTGATGTGTTCCCATAGTTTTTGATTTGGCAACACAGGGCAACACTGTGCAACTCTTCTGCATTGTCATATATAGTATTTGTCATATATATATATATATATATATATATATATATATATATATATATATATATATAGTAGCCATCATGAATACTCACAGATTGACGGTGAACGTTCATAGAGTATAAAATGATTATTAAACAACAAGCAAGACTAGTGCATCCGGAAAGTATTGACAGCGCTTCACTTTTTCCACATTTTATTATGTTACAGCCTTATTCCAAAATTGATTAAATTCATTATTTTCCTCAAAATTCTACAAACAATATCCCATAATGACGATGTGAAAGAAGTTTGTTTGAAATCTTTGCAAATTTATTAGAAATAAAAAAAAACAAAAAAAAGCACATGTACATAAGTATTCACAGCCGTTGCCATGACACTCAAAATTGAGCTCAGGTGCATCCTGTTTCCACTGATCATCCTTGAGATGTTTCTACAACTCGATTGGAGTCCACCTGTGGTAAATTCAGTTGATTGGCCATGATTTGGAAAGGCACACACCTGTCTATATAAGGTCTCACAGTTAACAACGCATGTCAGAGCACAAACCAAGCCATGATGTCCAAGGAAATGTCTGTACACCTCCAAGACAGGATTGTATCGAGGCACAGATCTGGGGAAGGGTACAGAAACATTTCTACAGCACTGAAGGTCCAATGAGCAAAGTGGCCTCCATCAACCATAAATGGAAGAAGTCTGGAACCAGCAGGACTCTTCCTAGAGCTGGCCGCCCGGCCAAACTGAGCGAACGGGGGAGAAGGCCCTTAGTCGGGGAGGTGACCAAAAACCCGATGGTCATTCTAACAGAGCTCTGGCGTGTCTCTGTGGAGAGAGGAGAACCATGCAGAACAACAACCATCTCTGCAGAACTCCATCAATCAGGCCTGAATGGTAGAGTGGCCAGATGGAAGCCACTCCTCATTAAAAGGCACATGACAGCAAGCCTGGAGTTTGCCAAAAGGCACCTGAAGGACTCTCAGACCAAGACAAAGATTGAACTCTTTGGCCTAAATGGCAAGTGTCATGTCTGGAGGAAACCAGGCACCAGTCATCACCTGGCCAATACCATCCCTACAGTGAAGCAGTGGCAGCAATGAACAGAGATATCCTTGATGAAAACCTGCTCCAGAGCGCTCTGGGCCTCAGACTGGGCCGAAGGTTCATCTTTCAACAGGACAACGACCCTAAGCACACAGCCAAGATAACAAAGGAGTGGCTACAGGACAACTCTGTGAATGTCCCTGAGTGTCCCAGCCAGAGCCCAGACTTGAACCCGATTGAACATCTCTGGAGAGATCTGAAAATGGCTGTGCTCCCCATCCAACCTGATGGAGCTTGAGAGGTCCTGCAAAGAAGAACGGGAGAAACTGCCCAAAAATAGGTGTGCCAAGCTTGTAGCGTCATACTCAAAAAGACTTTAAGGCTGTAATTGCTGTCAAAGGTGCTTCAACAAAGTATTGAAACAAACATATGTGAATACTTATATGTACATGTGTTTTGTTTTTTTTTTTGTTTGTTTTTTTTAATAAATTTGAAAAGATTTCAAACAGATTTCAGACTTTTATGTTGTCATTATGTGGTATTGTTTGTAGAATTTTGAGGAAAATAATGAATATAATCAATTTTGGAATAAGGCTGTAACATAACAAAATGTGGAAAAAGTGAAGCGCTGTGAATACTTTCCGGATGCACTGTATAGGTGAATATATTTAAGTAGGTCAGGTAGGTGTTTGCCACCTGGATGCTAAGCGGTTGTGTTTTCGTGTCCTGTTCTTGTTCCATGCCTTGATTCTAGTTTCATGTTTAGACCTCGATGATCTCTTCCAGTTTTGACTGCGTTTCATGTTTGTTGATTTTTGGTTTGTGAATAAACACTTGAATCAGCACTTGCTTCCGCTATAGTCTCTTTCCGTAACACATACATTTGTTTGTTGTTAAATTTGTTGATCTTCTCATCTTGGATTCAATATAGGAATCGCTAACTCACTGACTGAGTCTAGATAATAAGTTCAGATGCTTTCTGTCTGATTTTTTCATGTGAACTACCTCAACTCTTGTCTGTGGAACAGAATCCAGTAGCTCTCCCTGGAAGTATAAATGTAGTTCTTCCAAATACTGCCAAATCTAACTGTAAGACAAAACAGACTTATTTTCTATAGACTATTCATACACCCGTTATTGGATTGTAACACATGGACAATGGTGATAAATTTGTGCATTGAATTGTGGATTGATAATACATGGTTAACCACATAAATACACTTAAAAAAACAATTCTAAAAAACCTTCACCATTATTATAGCCAGTGTTTGTTATAAAGGACCTTATAACTGGATTTATTACCATGCTGAAGTATATAATTGAAGCACTGTCAAAATAATGAACCTCAATGTTGATTTATTTAAGATTAATTCAATTTTACACATAAAGTATCACTTTTCTCTGTTTCTGATGTCTCAAATGTGAAATGCTAGAGCAGTAGCAGAGTGTGCATAAGCTATTGATTGATGCTGCACTGTCTGGGTGTTCAAAAAAAAAAACTGTTCAGAATGGAGATGAATTGCAGGTGTTACCTTTTTGAAGATTTGTTCTGATTCCACAGGACTATGAATCATAATTTAGACTTAGTTTGTAAGTACAATATTTTTATTTTGCGTTTTAACTGCATTGTCAATTAATTAGTCATCACAAATGGTTAATTATATAAAGGGGAAAACAGTAGCTACAGAAGCAGGTAGATCTTACATCTGTGACTGTCCTCTGATAAACTCAATAAAGTCAAGCTCCTACTGAAATAATTTAAAGATATAGGTCATAGCATGAGGGAGATACGTATGCTGATGTTTATTTAATGTTCTAAGCTGTTTTTTAGGTTCACTACCCAGCACAGCGTGAAAACATTTTGGCTCAGAGACAGTGACAGAGCAATGTCACTGACCTACGCTTTCAATAGGCAATGGTTCAATTAAAACATTCCTAAAACCGGTGGTGGTTGTAGCCTTGCCATGTAGCCATGCAGTATTTGCTGTTTGGTTTATGGGAAATTCAAACTAACAGAAATTGTTTTAAAAGGTTAAGTGCAGTTGCTTAGGTTGTGTGTGGCAAAGTATCTGACCCAGTGCTCTGTCCATTTATCTTGTGCAGATAAAGATGCTGTCTGAGCGCAAGCAGGAACTTGAGCGATGTTTAACCAAATTGCATGAGGAGAATGAGCAGCTGCAGAGCACTGTGGACAACTTGAAAGAGCGAACATTTGTTTTGGAGAAGCTATGCCATGAGAAGGACTTGCAGGTAAGTGATGATTTAAAACTAGATTGTATACGTGATTTACATGAACAATTATTCTAATTGTAAATATCTAATGATAATCAGCACTATATTCAGTTCAACTAAGTTTACATTTTTTCAGTGCTTTTCAATGAATAGACATTTAAATAGACATTACCTATGTGATTTTTTTATGTTAAGAAATATTGACTGTCCACAGGTTGAACACTGATGTAAGGCATGTTTACTAAAGTTGTTTGTGATTATAACGCTCCAGTTACCTTTTACTGTATGAGTCTGCAAGCAAACCATATAAACCATTATGTTATTTCTAGCCCATCAGTTTCAGTGTGTATCTCATGTGTCCTCAGCTGCGGCAGAATCATCTGGAGCTGCAGGAGGTGCGTGTGTCTCATCGGCAGTTAAGTGCACATTTGGCAGAGATGACCGAGGAGAGAAGTCTTCGGGGCATCAGCTCTAACAGTCACTCACTGCTGAGTGAGATAGAGCAGAGCATGGAGCAGGAGGAGCTCGAGCAGGAAAGGGAGCAGGTGCACACATATACATACATATGCACTTGTGATACAGAGATACTGAACTCTGATTCAGATTTCAGCTCACCCACACACACAAGATGAATAACATAGTAAAGACTTGCAGGTATAGTTGTCCACACACACTCTTTCTCACTCCCTATCTTTCTCCACCATAGAAACAGACACCCACACATTCCAGTCTGACACTCTGAATATCACTATCTCTCAATGTTATTATCTTCTTTCTCTGCAGTTGCGTCTGCAGCTATGGGAAGCTTACTGCCAGATTCGCTCTATGTGCTCCCAGCTGAGAGGAAATGACATCACAGACTCTGCCCTGTCCACGGACTCATCCATGGATGAGTCATCAGAAACATCATCAGCTAAAGACGTGCCTATGGGCAGCCTGCAGTCCAGTCTACTTGAGCTGCGCAGACTCACACAAAACGTGCTGGATGGCAACGAGTCTACAGTATGGCACCGAATCACACACACAACATGCAACCTGCAACACACACACAACATGCAAATACACTCAACATTCAATACATACACATGCACAAATACACACTCTACATGCAGTATAAACACAACTTGCGATATATGCACACACAACATACAATACAGACACACATTCAATAATCAATAAACACACAACATGCCATACACACACATTTAACATACACCACATACACACACAACATACAATACACAGACCCACTAACACACACACATACTCCACATACAATACACATACGCTCACCATGCAATTCACATACACACTGAATATACAATACAGACTCAACATACAGCACAAATACAACACACAAAAAACACACACTCAACATGCAGCACACACATGGAATACACAAATACTCACATTCATTAATGCAATACACAAACACATTTAGCATGCAATACACACATATTCAACATGCCTTTCACACACAACATGCTAATACACACACACTCAACATGCAGTAGACACACACACAAACACAGAGAGAGAGAGAGACACACGCAACATGCAGTACATACACTCATGGAATATACTAAGGGTGTATCACAATGCCACACAATTTATATCTCTATCTGTATTTGTAGGTAAACCAGAGGTGGGAGGGTTTTCTTTGTTTTAGTTTGTTTTTTTATTTTTTTTTTATGAACCTTACCAGTATGCCCCTGGAGACACTGAAAGAAAAACCCAGGGCTGCTGGAAAAAGTAATTTTTCATTCACAAATTCACAAGTAGAAATTCGCAAGTACAGAAATTATGTTTGTTTGGAAGAGCAATACTGAAAGAAGGGAAAATATTGGTCAGATTTAAGAAAAACAATACTGTGTAGTTTATATAAAAACATATAGTTACTTAGCAGAAGGTGATTTCATGGCTTACACTAAATATATTTTAAACAAAAATTCAATGTACTACTTTGTATTATGTAAGAGTGAATTTAATCCATTGGTCTATCCAGTGACATTGTCAAGTCACTTGAGGGTCCTGGCAATGACTAATATTAAATTAAATTAAATTATATTCATAATGTACAGTGGGTCATGTTGTGGACTTTCAGCCACAGGGAACTGGTTTGAACCTGAGCTTGACTGACTGTGTGGAGTTCAGTTTTATTCCAGGGCTTGAATATACATTATCAAATCACATTGTCTGTTCAAAAACAGTGTTTTGGAAGCAATGTACACATTTGAATCAAGTAAATTCAATTAAACTCTTTTTTTTTCAGTGTACAGAACAAGAAGTACAAATGGGGAGCACAAAAGCTACACTTAAAAAAGCTATTTGAATTTACTTGATTCAAATGTTTATATCCGATCCACACAAATCAAACATGTTACTTCGACATAAATACACCTCTTACACTTGACTTAGTCAGTTAGCTTGCTGGTTCCATGTGAATTGATTTACATGAACACAGTTTTAAATGCATCCAGCGAAAAAGAAAATTGTCTCATCCCACTTTTGGTGCAAAGATTCCAAAACCAAGCACTCATGTGGACTGTTTGCAGTTACTCAAGGAACAGGATGACTATATTACTGATGCTGTCTATCTGATAGGGGCCTAAAAGCCAATCTGTATTATTTAGTCTGCCTAGTACAGATGAAGAAGATGGGCCCAAATGGACTGTAGGCCAACATGGACAACTGTGCTTCATGGTTCAAGTGATTTTTTTTTAGAGTTCCATCCCAGGCCACAAAGCTGAAACAAAAGAGGAAAACATGAAGGGGCAAGAGAAGACAATTGCTGCTTATATCAAGGGCCCAATAAAAGGAGAGAGAACAGCAGTGATCACTATCTCAGATCTTCCCTTATTAATTGATTGTGTTTCTGATCTATTCAAAGGCGTCTCATTTTCTCAACTTATTTAGGCAATGAGTTTTACACAAAGGTAGACCTCTACAGATTTTTATTGTAGTTTACATTTGAAAGTGAGCCACCATCAGAGGCCTGGCAATGTGACAGCACAATTAAATAGTGGTTTCTATCCCAAATCCACCTTTATACCCATCGACACAAATTATGCATTGAATGCTTTCACAAAAAACATTTCTTTTGAGGATGAAAAGTAGAAGACACGTCAGTATAATTTAACCAAGCAACAGGGCTTAAATGGCTGTCAACCAGAGATGATGTGCTTGTTAAAAGTGAGGAGATTCATGAAAACAGAACAATACAGGATGGTATGCTATGCTCTATGCCAGTGGCTCCCAAGCTTTTTACATTGGTGTACCGACCCCCCCC
>JAFFST010051517.1:28114-39584 GCA_022414735.1 Noturus placidus | reverse complement strand
CATTTAAACTGTGTTGTCTGACGATGGCATCCTCTGTATGTTATAGCTATATCAGCCGCAGCAGGAGGAATTAAGTCCTCCACAGTAGTATGGGGTTTGCCCGTCTTAGCCACTCTGCAACTCCCCATGTAGGCTGCTACTAGACCCTTCCTATTTAGGTTTTCCTACGCTGTTATAAGGGTCTTACTACTTCTGAGTTGTCTTAAATGTCTTTCAAAAAGCTCTCGAGGTTTATTTAGCAAAAAGTAAGTAGCATTCTTTGTTAATATAAATATCTGCACAGAAATGCTGGTTTCATACAGTTATAAAAGGTAAGTTTGCACATATACATATGTAAAGAAATTAATTTCTCACCATATTTGAGCCTCTTTGATGGTTTTTCTGCGAATTGCTGGTGAAGAAGAAATGCTGTTTCAACTTCAGATACACTGCTGTCTGTGTAAGCGTGACCTGGGCTAGTAACAGTGGATACACTTACACTTGCTATGGGTGCGGTGTTAGAGGGACCTGGGCCACTGCTGTCAGAGGACAGCAGTGCTTGCTTTGGTTGTGGGCCAATAGCGTTGTACTTCTCTATTTTAATGTTATGAGCTATTATTTAACTTCATCATATAACCGTGTGCTGGCGATAAATGACCTGCGGTAAGATGCACACTGATGCTGTTCTGACCGTGAAAGACAGGATAATTTGATTGGATGTAATGTATTTGACCTTTAGAACATTGCAATTTTGGTGTTTGTACACTGGAGGGAGCACAAGTTTATTTTTTGGCCATGGGAAAAACATGAATTAGAATTTTAATGTTATTAAGTGAGGCGGAATTAAATGAACAGTAAATCTCAGCATTTTGCTCCCGTACCCCCTTCGTCACCCCAGTTTGGGAACCACTGTTCTATGCTAACCTTTAATCCATTGGAGAACATGAAAACTCACTGAGCTATTAGCTGAGACCAGAAATAATAATAATGATAATAATAATTAATAATTAATATAGCGCTTTTTACAATGGTACATTGTCTCAAAGCAGCTTTACAGAAATATCATTTTTACATTTACAAGCGACTTACTAATGAGACACATTCACACACCAATGGTAGCAGAGCTGCATGCAAGGTGCTAGCTTGCCATCGGGGGCAACTTAAGGTTCAGTGTCTTGCCCAAGGACACTTCGGCATGGGATCACCCGGGCCGGGATTCGAACCGCCAACCCTACGATTAGTGGATTAGTGGACAACCCGCTCTACTGACTGAGCCACAGCCGCCCGTTTCTAGCCGTTTCTATAAATGAGGAGTGGATTTCCCAAAGGAAACTAGATTTCCTGTTCTATTCCAATCCATATCTTCCAGCCATTTATATGCTTCTGAAGGTGCATATCAATGTTCAACATATACCAGGTAGGCCGATAAGTGGTAATGAATCTATAACAGAACCTGCTTCCACTGCATTTATAGTGCATCCATAAGGAAATGGATCACACTCACTGTACATGACTGTGAGGATTTTTGTATAGAAATTAGTGGCCTCTGTCTTTTTGAGGTAGAACTGCATAGCTTCATATAATTTACGAATGAGTTTAAATACTACATTAGTTATGAAGGTGTGGCAGTGGGGGCATGGTGGAACATCAGCTGCAGAGAGGTGGGTTGAACCTGCAAGGAATGTGTGATGATTCTCACCCATGTGTGATTATGGCAAATATGTAGAGTTCTTTTAGGGCAATCTGAGCTGAGCCATGTTTGTGTTTATATATTTGTATGTCCATGAGTAAGAAAAAAATGTGTTTATTTCTGCCAGCACTGAATATCATTCTCTTCCTGTCAATCATTATTTTTCTCACTAAACTTCAACTTAGTAGAGAAAAACTAAACAAACAAACAAACAAACAAAAAATATTCATTAAAACAAACTCAATTACTTTTTTAAATTAGTATGTTGAACACATTTTTTTTTTCATTTAGATCTATTTGTTTCTATTTTTTTTGTGTAGCTTTATTTAAGTAGAATGGAACATAAGAAAATAGATACAAACTGTAGTAATACAATACTGTGTGTGTGTGTGTGTGTGTTTGGGATCAGGGATCACGCCGCAGTGATGAGGATGTGTTGGAAGAGCAGGTGCGGAAACTTGTTGATGAACTACGAGAAGCACGAGATCTTTACGAAAAGGAGCAGGAAAGGGTACGGAGCACTCAGGAAGACATGCTGCAACTACATAATCAGGTATACATCAAATACACACACACACTGTCGAGTAGACAATGAAACAGAAATGAAAGTGTAAAAAGGATCACAGTGAAGTTTGATATGCCTTAAAGGATAGGCATATTTAGGCACATTATTCACTTGATCTGTAATTTCTGTGATCTTACACTATCTTCTTGTAGATTGCACTTCTCTCCTTAGAAGTGTGCTCAACACGGGAGGAGAACCAGAGGCTAAGAGTGTCGGAGGTTCGAGAGCCAAGTGAACAAGTACAAAATGCCATCCGAGACCGAGATGATGCCATTGCCAAGTAGGCCTTCATTCCATAGACTAACTTGTCCATATCATAACTTGCACATTGAGTAACACACAATGTTTTTTTTTACTAATCTGTAACCAGTTTATCTGTAAAATACAGTATGTGCAAATACTTGGGAAGGGAATACAAGGAAATAGAATCAAAAACCTGTTTACTCAAACTCACCTATACTGGAAGCCTAAGGACAGTTTATACTAGCCATGTGAAAAACTAAGTACACCCTATTGAAATTGTTTTTTAATTTTTATTGGGCATGTTCGGCATATTTGGCATATTTGGACAAGTAAACATTTGATCCTCTTTGACACTATTAATAAAGTTGGTGCACTCTATCAAATGTTCACAATTTAAATTCACATGATCAGTCGCATGGAAAAAAAAAATAAGTATACCTTTACATTTATCACACCTTCAAATCTATAAAAATTAGAATCATGTGTTCAAAAATAATGTGTTCCCATATGCTTATAATCACAATCTTATTCTGTCAAGCATATCATGTACTGTCATGGATTCAATCCTTTATTTTTTAACACTCTCTCTATCTATACTTCAGAAAGAAAGCAGTGGAGATGGAGTTGGCGAAGTGTAAGGTAGACATTATGTCTCTGAACAGCCAGCTTCTTGATGCTATCCAGCAGAAGTTTAATCTGTCCCAGCAGTTAGAAGCCTGGCAGGTGGGTCAGGAATACCATTTGCACACACCTTACACACAGACCAAGCAGGACACCATTAAAAAATATTTTTAAACATAGTCTGTGTCAGTGTATACTGGGACTAGAAGTCTAGGGAGATATGTACAACATGCTCATTAGGATCTTACACTTTTTTCCAACTCTCAGTGTGCATTCTGTGTCTTTAGTTTGTTTGTATTTTCTGTCTATTTTTCCTGTGTTTTCATGATTACACATTATACATTATATATATATACACATTATATATTTTATATATATATACACACACACACATATATACAGTATCTCACAAAAGTTAGTGCACCCCTCACATTTGTATAAATATTTGATTATATCTTTTCATGTGACAACACTGAAGAAATGACACTTTGCTACAATGTAAAGTAGTGAGTGTACAGCTTCTGTAACAGTGTAAATTTGCTGTCCCCTCAAAATAACTCCGCCATTAATGTCAAAACCGCTGGCAACAAAAGTGAGTACACCCCTAAGTGAAAATGTCCAAATTTGTCCCAAAGTGTCAATATTTTGTGTGGCCACCGTTATTTTCCAGCACTGCCTTAACCCTCTTGGGCATGGAGTTCACCAGAGCTTCACGGATTGCCACTGGAATCCTCATCCACTCCTCCATGATGACATCACAGAGGTTGTGGATGTTAGAGACCTTGTGCTCCTCCACCTTCCATTTGAGGATACCCCACAGATACTCAATAGGGTTTAGGTCTGGAGACATGCTTGGCCAGTCCATCACCTTCACCCTCAGTCTTGGAGGTGTGTTTGGGGTCGTTATCATACTGGAATACTGCCCTGCAGCCCAGTCTCTGAAGGGAGAGGATCATGCTCTGCTTAAGTATGTCACAGTACATGTTGGCATTCATGGTTCCCTCAATGAATTGTAGCTCCCCAGTGCCGGCAGCACTCATGCAGCCCCAGACCATGACATTCCCACCATCGTGCTTGACTGTAGGCAAGAAACATTACAAATCTTTGTACTCCTCACCTGGTTGCCGCCACAAACGCTTGACACCATCAGAACCAAATAAGTTTATCTTGGTCTCATCAAACCACAGGACATGGTTCCAGTAATCCATGTCCTTTGTCTTTAGCAAACTGTTTGTGGGCTTTCTTGTGCATCATCTTTAGAAGAGGCGTCCTTCTGGGATGACAGCCATGCAGACCAATTTGATGCAGTGTGCGGCGTATGGTCTGAGCACTGACAGGCTGACCCCCCACCCCTTCAATCTCTGCAGCAATGCTGGCAGCACTCGTACGTCTATTTCCCAAAGACAACCTCTGGATATGACGCTGAGCACATGCACTCAACTTCTTTGGTCGGCCATGTCGAGGCCTGTTCTGAGTGGAACCTGTACTCTTAAACCGCTCTATGGTCTTGGCCACTGTACTGCAGCTCAGTGTCAGGGTCTTGGCAATCTTCTTATAGTCTAGGCCAACTTTATGTAGAGCAACAATTATATTTTTCAGATCCTCAGAGAGTTCTTTGCCATGAGGTGCCACGTTGAACTTCCAGTGACCAGTATGTGAGTGTGAGAGCAATGACACCAAATTTAACACACCTACTCCCCATTCATACCTGAGACCTTGTAACACTAACAAGTCACATGACACCGGGGAGCAAGAATGGCTAATCGTGCCCAAATTGGACATTTTCACTTAGGGGTGTACTCACTTTTGTTTCCAGTGGTTTAGACATTAATGGCTGTGTGGTGAGTTATTTTGAGGGACAGCAAATTTACACTGTTACACAAGCTGTACACTCACTACTTTACATTGTAGCAAAGGGTCATTTCTTCAGTGTTGTCATATAATTGAAATTGTTGAAAAGATATAATCAAATATTTACAAAAATGTGAGGGGTGTAATCACTTTTGTGAGATACTAATATATATACATACACATATATACATATATATACACACATATATATATATATACATATACATACATATACACATATATATACATATACATATATATATATATATATATATTATATATCGATTCCCCTCCCTGTGTAACTCCTAGCTCCCCTCTCTCTCTCTCCTTGTCTGCAGTTTGCCTCCTCAGGGCTGTTCACTGTGTGGCTTTTGTGGTTTCTTATCTAGTGGCCTTTCTCAGCTTCCTTACAAACTCCCTCTTCATCTGTGGCAGACCCTTCCTGCCTTAGAGGTGAGCTTTTCTATGCCTCTTGACCTATATAAATATCCAAAGCCACACTTTATTCTATGGGAATTTGCCATGGCATGGAGATCCACCAATTTAACGGAAACTTTAATCCATTTCTTTATCCCTCAAATACAAATATTTCCATCCATTTTCAGTTTTCCCTATAATATGCATAATCATCTTATCTTGTCACATTCTTTGTTTTATACACCAATAAAAATGTAACGTAAAAAACGGTAACCTTACATTCTTTCTCTTTGTCTCTCTCTACCAGGATGATATTCTCAGAGTGATAGATCAGCAATTGATAGATAAGCATCAGGGGGAATTGCTGGAATCTCCAAACTCTTTCTCTGGGGCTAAGCCTAGTACCTACGGCTCCTCGGGAGTTTCTTCCAGGCGAGCATCCCACCTCTCCGAGGGTGATAAGCGCCTTTTCTCATTTTTTAAGAAGAACTGAATCTGTCTAGGTGAAAAGAGGAAGAAAGATGAAGATAGACGCTGAAAGTGTAAAGGAAAGCAGTGGCATACCATGATCGACACAGCCAAAGCCAGTAAAGTTAATAATCAGTAAAGAACAAAAACTTGTTCTGAAATCCTGGAGCTATTTTTGCACTTTAGCTGTCCTAAGCACTCCTCTCCTTCAGATAATTCTAGATGAGGCACAAGAGAGTCAGTAGAAATTCATCTTCTAAATGAATAAATGTAAATTCAAGAAACTTGCATAGAGAATAAGACATTATATATTTTACAGCTTCAGGGTGATATGTACAGGATTACCACTTTTAAATAATTTTGAGGCCAACTTCTCATCTTAGTGCCTCAGATATTCTCCTCACCCCACTGCCAATGGGTTTCAATGGAAATGTCAGATTTAGCTCTATCAAACTGAAGGATTCTTTTGGCCTTTAACTCAGGATGAGCTAAACTCTGCAGGGTTCTCATTGATTCAAAGTCAGGCTGCAGGTTGTAGTTTGTGAATTATCTGCAATCACTGCTGCATTTGTAAAGATGCTTCAGAGGCCTCTAATGTAGTCTGTTGTTGAATCAAAATAACATGATTCAATAGTTGATAAAAGCTATTGCTTGAATTAAAAAGAATGTTATTAACAATAATCAGTTAACAGTTAAAAGGAATTACACCAATCTGCCATACCATTAAAACAACTGACAGGTGATGTGAATAACTTTGATTATCTCGTTACAATGGCACCTGTCAAGGTTCTCAAAGTTGATGTGTTGGAAGCAAGAAAAATGGGTAAGCGTAAGGACCTGAGCAATTTTTGACAAGGGCCAAACTGTGATGGTTAGATGACAGGGTCAGAACATCTCCAAAACAGCAGGTATTGTTGGGGTGTTCCTGGTATGCAGTGGTTAGTTCCTACCAAAAGTGGTCCAAGGATGCACAACCAATGAACTGGTGAGGGTCATGGGCACCCATGGCTCACTGAAGCGTGTGGGGCGTGAAGATTAGCCAGTCTGGTTCAATCCCAGAGAAGTAAAGTTACAAAAATTAAACTAATTTATAAGACTACAAACTGGCTGACAAAAAATGTAAACTGTGCTCCTACATTTGAGGAAAAATATTTTTCCAGATTGTCTTCAAGGGTGTGAGATCTAGATATTGGACACCCAGGTTTAAATGATTGCGTTGCAGGTGAACTAATCATAAATAAATGTGTATTGCCCCTGAACCTGAATATGTGCATGGCACACACACCATACAACAGAATATGGAAACGTAAGGGCCATTTTAGGTGTGGGTTATGTTCTTGCACTGGATAGTGGAAGTTAGACAAATTTTGGGTGTCTGAGGAGGAGGAGAGGATTTTTTTTCGTTTAATTTTGTTTGTTTTTATGTTGTTGTTTTTTTTTGGGTGAATGCACCATTTGGGCCCCATTTTGAGTGAAGCTATGCAGATGTCTTCTCTTTTTCACTTAACAATAGAAACAACCGAAGGTTTGAAGAAACCCAAAGAATGACTTTTTATACTAATATGTTTGAAATATAAGGGAAAAAACAGAATTGATATATTTGTAAATGTAAAATTTTGAATGATAAAAGTATTTTCTAGAGCAATCTATGTTTTCATTTGTCTGTTAGTTGCTGTTTGTGATTAAATGTTGAAGCCCTGGTGGGATGCCATGTCCTGCCATGGAGTTGAGTCTCTGCTTTACTGTCTGCATTCCCATATATTTTGTAGCTAAAGTGTAGTTTGTTTGATAAACCCTGGGATGGGAAGTCAGTCATTCTGCTACAATCTGATCTAATTTTTAAAACACCCCCCACCCCCCAAAAAAATACAAATGAAGATGGTGAAAAACAAACAAAGAAATGAATGAAATAATTTTCCTAAAAAAGAAATACCCAGATTGTTCTAAAACACAATCAAAGCTGGTAACATCCATATAAACAGTTACTAATGAACTCGTAGTCAAGTTGTTTTTCAGAAAATAGCACAATACTTAAGCAATTAGTGATTTACCAACTTGACCAACTCTGTGTTTTGGCAGAATAGTCTGGATTTTTCAGCAGGCTTAGCATGGCAATGAGCAGTTTACAAATTGCCAAGGAAATCACTGCTAATGGCAGAAGCATTCCAATTTATTCTTGCAGTTCCTCTGATACACCCCGCTCTTTATGCTGCAAGTGGTCACTTTTGTGACAAAATCGAGTAGGGTTGGTTTACACAGCAATGCACGGGCACTAGGATATATACAGCCACTCTGAAACGATCATGCTGTTAACAAATATATAACATTCTTATCACTGATTGTGAATGGCAAAAGCTACTGTTTGGTCACTATCCAGAAATGTTTTATAGTGTTTACTGTGCTATTTTCTACTTGAATATGAATAGATGTTAGGCTGAATAAATGGCTCTCTACATAAACAGAATAACTAGCTTTGTGCAGAATAACTGGTGCAGAATAAAGTGTAGAATAACTAGCTTTTTACACTATATCCAATAGGGAGTCATTCGTGATTGAACCATAATTTTAAGCTTCCACAGTTGCGAACCAGACAGTAGAGTGTGAACCCCTCCATGTATATCTGTCTTTGCTTGTTATTTATTCTTAGTTTTCTTTCCTTCATTGTCACTTCAATGTTCCTTCAATGTAAATGTCAATCATTTGATCCTCTCATTTTGCCATTGAAACTGTTTTTCTGGGGTCTTGAATCCTCTTGCATTAATTGTGTATGATTGCATAATCATGCATAATAAATGCATAATTTTCTCACATACCAAATAAACACACCATACATTTTTAGCAAATGTTTAAACAAGAAACTCTTTTAAAGCCATGTGTGCATTTTTCATGTCTGCATGACAGTTTTACGACAATCATGGAAAGACTTACAAAACCTATAGCCCACAATATTTAAAACAGTGAAAAGAGTTCCTGAGAGTACATGTGTAAGGTTCTGACAAGTTTTTTACATACATTTAGACTTTTACATTCAGAAAGATCTGGGTAAAATGGCATGTGAGAATGATGTGACAATCAGTCACTTGCAGCACATATTACATGGCCACAAAGTAGCCTACAGCAAATGTAAGATCTGGATATAAACAGTGGTCTGAGAAACACAATGCTTGTAAAAACACATCCATGGCAAGAACTTTCAGTTTTATCAAAGAGTAAAGAGTGTGAAAATTTACTTGTATATAAGAAAACATCAAATTCAACTGACTTGAATGCACAAATTAAAAACAAATGCAAATTGACATATATACAGTCCGCTGCAAAAGTATTGGAATGACAAGGCCAATTGTTTTGTTTTAGCCATACACTGAAGACATTTGGGTTCAAGATCAAAGGACGAATAAGATAGATCAGAATTTCAGCTTTCATTTCCTGATATTTAGATGTAGCACCTGGCGCTCTCATCGCCGTGCCCCAAGTTTGATTCTAGGTCAGAGAACCAACCCCAGCCACTGGAGGGCGGCACAAGCCAGTGCACTCTCAGTGCAATTCCCAACCCCAGAAAATCTGTGTGGTCTGCCACCAAAGACTATGAAGTCTTGTTTGGCTTATTAGATTAACGCTGTATCCGCTATATAAATCTGCTATGCAGAAAGAATCTAGATTTCCGTTTAAATAATTAAATAAATAAATCCTTTCACTTGTAGGCCACCATTGCTGTTTACGTCACAATGCCTTCTGGGCAGTGACATAAAATGGTTGCAATCATAGACATACATAGACGTTGCATTGGCTGCTTGGCCCATTGCTGTGATAAGTCAATGTGTCCGCCATGTTGATCCGGGCAAGAGAGCCCTATAAACGAATACAAGTAAATGGGGAAGCTGCGGTTTTTCTGGATAAAAAGCACAATTAAGTTTACATTTCTTTAATGATTTCAATGGTTTATGATCTACGTGGAGTACAAAAACAAATTCTCTGTCCAGTTACTTAGAATTTCGATAGTTAGACTTGGACAGTTATTCATTGTCATAAGGAATTTTGAAAACTCACGCTTATCTAGCATAAATTTAGCTTATTTTTCTTGGTTAATAAATGCCGAGACATCCCTAATGTAATATAATTTAATATAGAGTATCTCACAAAAGTGAGTACACCCCTGACATTTTCGTAAATATTTGATTATATCTTTTCATGTGACAACACTGAAGAAATGACCCTTTGCTACAATGTAAAGTAGTGAGTGTACAGCTTGTGTAACAGTGTAAATTTGCTGTCCCCTCAAAATAACTCCACACACAGCCATTAATGTCTAAACCGTTGGCAACAAAAGTGAGTACACCCCTAAGTGAAAATGTCCAAATCGGGCCCGATTAGCCATTTTTGCTCCCCAGTGTCATGTGACTTGTTAGTGTTACAAGGTCTCAGGAATGAATGGGGAGTATGTGTGTTAAATTTGGTGTCATCGCTCTCACACTCCCTCATACTGGTCACTGGAAGTTCAACATGGCACCTCATGGCAAAGAACTCTCTGAGGATTAAAAAAAAAAAAACTTGCTTCTCCGCATAAATATGGCCTAGGCTATTAGAAGATTTCCAAGACTTGGGGTTCGAATTCGGGTTTGAATGGAGTAGGACGCAAAGCTGGAGGCTCCTGCTGATTTTGATAAAAAATTTTAATTAATTTGCGCTTTTTGGTCATATAATATACTTTAACTTATTTTACTCCTTATCTTTGCTTATAATTTGAATTTTTTGTCACTTTAAAATGTCTGGAAAAAATACGAAAACCCGATGTGGCATTCCAACACAACTGAGGCCAAGTGCGCGCGCCATAAGCGTGTCCTCCTCTCCCCCTGACTTTGATCTCGCCGCACTCAAGCTTGAGCTGTTGGCTCAAGGAAGGATATCGCTGATATTTTTAATGCGGAGCTCCAGGAGATTCTCAAGGAAGCGCTGTCTGCTATCCAGCTTGACCTGCAGGCTGTGAAAACACAGCAGGTTAATGATAAAGTTGCTACCGAGGCCGCCATATCAGCATTGAAGGGTACGGCTGGGGAAATCGAGCATGCGCCTACACATGACATGGCACACATGAAATCTACCATCGAGTCTCTCACTGCGACCGTGACTCAATTACAGAATAAATGTGAGGATTTGGAGACGAAGTTGCGGTGCAATAACGTTCAAATAATGGGAGTTAAAGAAGGTTCTGATACATGTTCAACTGCTGCTGTTGAACAACCACGAGCTATTGTGTGCAGATTCCACTATCACAGTGAATGTGTGGATATTTTACACCGTGCGAGAGAGCTCCAGTGGATTAAAGTGAGGAATTTGATTATTACTGTTTTTCCTGATTACACACCTAAGATAGCCCGGGCTCGAGCTGCATTTAATGAGGTTCGGCGTCAACTTTGTGATGTTGAGGACGCTCGGTATGGAATACTTCACCCAGCTCGGCTTGCATTACATATAACGGTGTCCAGAAGGACTTTATTTCAGCGGAGGAAGCAGGAGAATATGTGAAACTCTTGATATCAGGATGAACTGCATCACCTGTATAGTGGCGTGTTTTTTTTTTTTTTTTAAGTTTAAGTTAAGGACATTATATCTGTTATTGTGCGCAGACTGTTTATCAG
>JAFFST010051517.1:13742-27563 GCA_022414735.1 Noturus placidus | reverse complement strand
AAAAATGTTGATTCTGTATTGATATATTTTGTTGTACTCTGAAAAGTGTATGAGAATCAATAAAAAATTGGCCAAGACCATACAACGGTTTACCAGGACTGGTTCCACTCCGAACAGGCCTCACCATGTTCGACCAAAGAAGTTGAGTGCCCGTGCTCAGCGTCATATCCAGAGGTTGTCTTTGGGAAATAGACGTATGAGTGCTGCCAGCATTGCTGCAGAGGTTGAAGGGGTGGGGGGGTCAGCCTGTCAGTGCTCAGACCATACGCCGCAAACTGCATCAAATTGGTCTGCATGACTGTCGTCCCAGAAGGAAGCCTCTTCTAAAGATGATGCACAAGAAAGTCTGCAAACAGTTTGCTGAGGACAAGCAGACTAAGGACATGGATTACTGGAACCATGTCCTGTGGTCTGATGAGACCAAGATAAACTTATTTGGTTCAGATGGTGTCAAGCGTGTGTGGTGGCAACCAGGTGAGAAGTACATAGAACGTGTGTCTTGCCTACAGTCAAGCATGGTGGTGGGAGTGTCATGGTCTGGGGCTGCATGAGTGCTGCCAGCGCTGGGGAGCTACAGTTCATTGAGGGAACTATGAATGCTTCAGTATGTCACAGTACATGTTGGCAGAGTATGATCCCAGCATGTATTGCAGCATGATAAGGACCCCAAACACACTTCCAAGACAACCACTGCCTTGCTAAAGAAGCTGATTGGCTGGCCAAGCATGTCTCCAGACCTAAACCCTATTGAGCATCTGTGGGGTATCCTCAAATGAATGGTGGAGGAGCACAAGGTCTCTAACATCCACCAGCTCTGTGATGTCATCATGGAGGAGTGGAAGAAGACTCCAGTGGTAACCTGTGAAGCTCTGGTGAACTCCATGGCAAAGGTAATTAAGGAAGTGCTGGAAAATAATGGGTCGGGTCGCGGGTCGACCCGATTACGGATAAGCGGTTGAGGATGGATGGATGGAAAATAATGTTGGCAACACAAAATGACACTTTGGGTCCAATTTGGACATTTTCACTTAGGGGTGTACTCACTTTTGTTGCCAGCGGTTTAGACATTAATGGCTGTGTATGGAGTTATTTTGGGGGACAGTAAATTTACACTGTTATACAAGCTGTACACTCACTACTTTACATTGTAGCAAAGTGTCATTTCTTCAGTGTTGTTACATGAAAAGATATAATCAAATATTTACAACAATGTGAAGGGTGTACGCACTTTAGTGAGATACTGTACATGAAATGTGAATAGGGTTTTTTCATTGTAGAAATAGATTTTTTCTGTTTTCAACCCCATCTTTTAGCTTTTCTTACTTTTCTTTACTCCAGGTCAGAATTCTGTTAACAAAGCTCTTTCTTTTTTTTTTATATACTCAAAAAAATAGTGTATCTTTAAGTACTAATAATTGACTATTGTACCGAAATGGAAGAAAATTAGCAAATACAAATCAAAAAGTGAGACACTGGCAGTCAGTCTGCTTTCTATATTTTAATAACAATAAAAGGATACGGATATACTCCAAAACAGAATTACAAAGATAATTATAAGCTTATCCTTTATGGATCCAGTAAAACATTTACAATTACAGTGGTAAAACATGTGATGATTATGATCATTATTAGTAGTGATTACAACTTAATAATAATAATAAGAAGAATAAGAAGAAAGTTGTAATCGCTAATAATAATAATAATAATAATTATTATTAATATTATTATCATTTAAAAATAAGCCACTATTTGATAACACGGTATGTAAACATTATAGCCTACTGATACACATACTGTTGGAGATAAGTGGGGAATCTGAAGACAGATGGTTTATTGCCATCTCTAATCCTGACAGTCTGACCTGTCCTGTCAAAGTCTTCCGGCTTGAAGCGCTCACTGCACAGCATGGGGGACTCGCTTGCGGAAACACCTTCCCGTCTTACAGCTACTTCGCACTGCCTAAACTGTTTCTCTTGAGGAAACCTTCCATATGAGAAAAGTTAATTAGCCCAGGAGTTCCCAAACTTTTCCAGGGCAAGGCCCCACAAATGTCAATAACATTTGACTGAGGCCCCCCTTTTGCAAGATGTCTTTAAAACACATTAAAAATACAGACTTCTGATTATATCCCCCTTTTTAAATTAATAATAACATCTTATATCTTTACATTACATTAGGTAATATCTTTACATTACAATTGATTGTGTGTGTGGTTGTCTAAGAGTGAGAAAGAGAAAACATACTCGTGGGAGGGATAAGCACACCAAATTGTTCAGGCGCCCGCGGGCGTCCCCACTTTGAAAACCACTGAACTAGCCAACTAACTATAGTAAGATTAACAATGTCAATCGCTCAGCCGAAATGAGGAGCTTGTCATAAAAATCAGTTTGCAGAAAAACAGCAGCATTGATGAAAATATCAATTATTGTCAATTTAGTTTATAATATAAACTGAGACTTATTACTGTTGCCCAGACCAATATGGTGGCGACGTTGCAATGGTCTTGATTCTCCAGTGACCCTACAGTGATATAAACATATCTTTAGCCTTTTCAATCTGAACCAGAGTGTAACATAAGCGAGGAGGCTAATATAGAAGACATTACTCAAAATGTACATCAAAATGAAGACGATCAGAGAGGTGAGGAGGCGAGAGTGAAGTAAAATCGATGGTGTCTGTAGCAACATCACATCTTTGCCAACCGAGAGCGTTTGTTGTTCAAGGTAAGCATATGAACTAAACAATCATTTTAAGATCAAACATATTCTAATATAAATAATTTTATCCTGTTAAAATTCAGACGGCCTGCCAGCATGCTGTTGCCATGTTATGAGCAAATCTATGCTATCTACACAGCTTGTGTGTGTGTGTGTGTGTGCAAAAGTACTAATACTTTTGCAAAGCTAAGAGTCTTGGGATTTGATTGACATAAACCATTTCAAGATACAATCAAAAAAGCAGCCACAATCAACATCGCTGTCAGACCACGACATACAAACAAACACAAAACGGAGGCAACTCACCTTATATGAAGCCTCCTAGTAATCCACTGATCCATCCCCTCCTGACAAAAACAGCCTTGTTACACGGACAAAATTCCAAATAAATGAATTATGTCAAAAATATTTAATCAACCTTTCAAGAGACGAAAACCATGCATGTAATCAAAATGGCTCAAAAACAGCTTTAATTTTATTTTAGATATGCCTTGGCTAGGTGCTTTACGTTATGAAAATATACAAAAAACTCAGTAACAAAATGCTTATGGATTTAATTATATTTACAGATATCCTGTGCATCACAGCACACAAGAACTTGAAAATTACAGTGAAAAGCAGCACAGTGTGGAATTCTTTTCCTGCTGCAGGGGTTAGTAACTTCTTTTTGTTTAATGTTGCTTTGGAGTGTGGTTCAGAGTGCTTAAGTGCAACCATTCTGCGTCATCGACTCGGATGCATTGTGCATATAATGTAATGACTGCCACCATAGGTTAAAATATGTATTAAACATTAAGGATTTTTAAAGTAATACATTTTTCGTGTGTTTGTAACAAGATATTTTAGTAGGAGAGGGCAATTGTTGCATGTTAAGGCCTACAAGTCGTCATAGTCGGGGTTCCTTTTAACACATTTAGATTAGGAATTGAGAGCTGAAATTCTGATCGGTCCACTCATCTTTAGATCTCAAACCCAAATGTCTTCAGTGTATGGCAAAAATGTTAGGTCATTTTCCACATCTTTAGAATTTGAGTCTAATTCATATGTAAGGCCACTTATGGAAGAATTTGGTTTTTATATGATCCAACTTTCTTAGTTTTCATGCAAGATAATATAGTTAGTGTACAACATACAATTTACCAAAAAAAAAATATACTTTCATGATATGAAAAGCATACAGTAAATTTGAATCATCATGTGATATACACACTGTGATATAATAAAATGAAAATGCAAGAATGTCTTAAAGTGTCATCACTGCTGACACCCAGAAAATAAGTCTAGGAAATAGAAGTACTTTGGCAGTGGAAAACATTCAGCAGAAGATTCGAGCAAATAAAGGCACACAGACAAGCGTTTGTGCCAAATGTTAATCCACTTAAAATATTTATTATCATTTTACTTCATAAGGGGAAAGAGATTCATGATATTTTCTTTACTCCAGTGTACAGCAGAACCACATCTGAAAGTGTTTAATAGCACAAACACACTCGCATGGATATGTGCAAATATGGAGATCATAGATTAAATCTGATAAAAATAGATAGCTTAAAATGTTTCATATATATATATATATATACACACATACATACATACACACACACACACACACATACACAAACGCATATGGATAAAAAGTCAGATAAACATGTTGCCATGATTGCTTTACTTGGTCTAATGGGTCACTACATGGCATCACACCACCCTGCCATTAATACAGAAAGGATTCTGGGTATTTAGCTCTAATTATAGTGGATTAAGGTTATGAGGTTGTGTGAAGAGAACAAGTTCAACTGCAATTATATAGATGTAAACACTCAATGCTTTTACTCTTTACGTTTCTTCGTCAAACAGAAAATGAGTCACTCTGATAGCAGGATATTTAATGAGCTGCATTTCTCCTGCTCAGAATTTCCTGCAACTATCAAATAATTGTTTCTGATTACCTGGTGGAAACTGTTTAGTCTTGTGGGACTTGAACCACTGTTAATGCCTTAAAACTCCTTTATGAACTGGATTACATCTCCCATGAAGAACATCGCCAAATGAATAGTTGCCAATGCAATAACAGGATCACACTGCATTCACGGGTAAAAAGTGTTCACTTTGAGAAAAGGAGAGCTAGAACACTGAACATGGAAAACAGTGGCATACGATATGAATGTTCAGACATCTGTGATGAAGATTTACACCAAAACAAGTCTTAAAATTTGGCAGTACCATATGCATTAGCATGGCAACATTCAAGAATGACACCAGTTAACTATGGCACTGATTGTGTGTGTTTATATTGCAGATGACCAGTGTCACTTGATATACAAGTCAAAGTAATTCTTTGTTTCTGTCAACTTCATAAAAGTGAAAAATCATGAGTTGTTGGCATCTAAGATTTCATGTTCGGAGAAAAACTGCTTTTCTCTTGACTCTTTCTAGAAAATAAATCTATTCCATCAAACAAAAAGACAAAGAAGAAACACACTCCTGAGATGGAGACCGAAAGGGAAAGAAAGAAAAAAAAAAAAAGAAAAAAAAAAAGACCGACATGGCTGAATAACTCTGTGCATATAAAAATCTTCACATTACAGTGAGCATGTCAGCTTACAGATCCTTCAAGAAAGAAGGAGGATCTTTTATTAAATACCACATCTATTGAATTCCCACTTAAAAATTCTTTAATTCTAATAAAATCTGTACATTTTCTTTAAAAAGTCTTCATGATTTGTATATGTCCAAAAGGTACATGTTTTTCTCTTTTCCATTCATTATGATCTTTATTAAGCTTTCTCCACTCTTAATTTAGGTGATCATAGTCATTTTCTCCATAGGGATTCTGGAGTGAGTTCTGCGGTCAGGTTTGAGATCAACTAGCAACACTTTTTCTTTCGTTTGCTGTTCTTGCTGAGCTTAACAACATCATTTTGTTGCAGCTGTTGCTGCTTGGCCACAGATTCCTTCTTTGCCCGTAACACCAGCTCCGTGATGCAGTTAAACATCTTCATAAAGAGACAAAGAAAATGTGCACACAACCAGTTACTGCAGATCACTATGCCACTACTACCACAACATTCAGATTTATACTATTAATAAAAGCCCTCACAAACCATGTGTTACATAATGGTTATATGGTTGGTCTCGTGGTTTGTCAATGGCATAACAACTGGCAAAAATGTACAAACAATTATCTACTGTCTACGTATTTCCCATAATGAATGTTCAATTTCTGAAAAAAAATAAAATAAAAAAATCAATCACTTAAAAGCTCCATAGTCGAACATCAATAAAAGAGTTCTGAGCCAGACTGCTGTTCTTCTTGAACATACTGTATTTTTCTGTAGAACTCAGATGGTTTTATTGAAATTTAAAACGCATTACAAAATCACTCACCTCCTCCACATTAATGTTCTCTTTTGCACTTGTTTCGAACAGGCGGATACTCATCTGCTCTGCAAACTTTTGTGCATCATTTGTCTCCACAACTTTAGAGTTTGGGTCATCATTCTTATTACCCACTAAAAACAAAGAGCAACAAAGGCAGATTAGGAAGCAAGCTTTTGATTGACTAAAACTGTGCTAGAGTTCTATATTACAGCAAGTCTTGCACTGATCGATTAAAATAAAGTAAAAGAGATGCCCACTATAGAAATATCTTTATGGGTTCTGGATTAAATATTTTTTCCCATTTCTTTGGAGTATTTTTGAAATAATTGTATTTTGTAGGTGTGTAATTTTGACAAAGAGAAACAGGATCAACCTTACCTAATATTCGACATACGTCATCACAATTCTGATTAATTTCATGCAACCATCGTTTAACGTTAACAAAAGATTCGGCACTGGTAACATCGTATACCACTATGACCCCATGGGTTCCTCTGTAATACCTGAGAGAGAGAGAGAGAGAGATCAGTGTCAAGGGAATTCATATTTATTCATTTTAAGAAGAAGATTTTAACACTTGCTTCAAACTGGACTTTGACCCAATTAACTATTGGTTCTAGTCAAGTTCCATAATGCAACACTTACAAAGAAAAAGCATTTACTGTAGATGAATGAATGCATAAAAATGCATTCATTATGATTTATTGATTCTATTCATAGTCCAGGAAAAAGTAATACAGCACTAATGAGAAGGATCAAAGCAACCCAAATAGCAGCATGCAATTAGCAAACAACCTGTGCTACATGCCCAGAGCTATTCACACACATTGGATATGCACAAACACACAACAAGCTTACACAAGAGATTCAGGTTATTAGGAATATTACAGTATCTCACAAAAGTGAGTGCACCCCTCACATTTGTGTAAATATGTGATGATATCTTTCCATGTACAACACTGAAGAAATGACACTTTGCTACAATGTAAAGTAGTGAGTGTACAGCTTGTGTAACAGTGTAAATTTGCTGTCCCCTCAAAATAACTCCACACACAGCCATTAATGTCTAAACCACTGGCAACAAAAGTGAGTACACCCCTAAGTGAAAACGTCCAAATTGGGCCCAAAGTGTCAATATTTTGTGTGGACACCATTATTTTCCAGCACTGCCTTAACCCTCTTGGGCTTGAGTTCACCAGAGCTTCACAGGTTGCCACTGGAGTCCTCTTCCACTCCTCCATGACGACATCACGGAGCTGGTGGATGTTAGGGACCTTGTGCTTCTCCACATTCCGTTTGAGGATGCCCCACAGATGCTCAATAGGGTTTAGGGCTGGAGATATGCTTGGCCAGTCCATCACCTTCACACTCAGCTTCTTTAGCAAGGCAGTGGTTGTCTTGGAAGTGTGTCTGGGTCCTTATCATGCTGGAATACTGCATACTGATCATGCTCTGCTTCAGTATGTCACAGTACATGTTGGCATTCATGGTTCCCTCAATGAACTGTAGCTCCCCAGTGCCGGCAGCACTCATCCAGCCCCAGACCATGACACTCCCACCACAATGCTTGACTGAAGGCAAGACACACTTGTCTTTGTACTCCTCACATGGTCGCCGTCACATACGCTTTACACCCTCTGAACCAAATAAGTTTATCTTGGTCTCATCAGACCACAGGACATGGTTCCAGTAATCCATGTCCTTAGTCTGCTTGTCTTCAACAAACTGTTTGCGGGCTTTCTTGTGCATCATCTTTAGAAGAGGCTTCCTTCTGGGACGACAGCCATGCAGACCAATTTGATGCAGTGTGCGGCGTATGGTCTGAGCACTGACAGGCTGACCCCCCACCCCTTCAACCTCTGCAGCAATGCTGGCAGCACTCGTACGTCTATTTCCCCAAGACAACCTCTGGATATGACGCTGAGCACGTGCTCTCAACTTCTTTGGTCGGCCATGTCGAGGCCTGTTCTGAGTGGAACCTGTCCTGTTAAACCACTGTATGGTCTTGGCCACCGTGCTGCAGCTGAGTGTCAGGGTCTTGGAAATCTTCTTATAGCCTCGGCCATCTCTATGCGGAGCAGCAATTTGTTTTTTTAAATCCTCAAAGTTCTTTGCCATGAAGTGCCATGTTGAACTTCCAGTGACCAGTATGAGAGAGTGTGAGAGTGATGACACTAAATTTAATACACCTGCTCCCCATTCACACCTGAGACCTTGTAACACTAACAAGTCACATGACACCTGGTGGGCTAATTGGGCTCAATTTTGACATTTTCACTTAGGGGTGTACTCACTTTTGTTGCCAGCGGTTTAGACATTAATGGCCGTGTGTTGAGTTATTTTGAGGGGACAGCAAATTTACAATTGTTATACAAGCTGTACACTCACTACCTTACATTGGGGCGGCTGTGGTAGAGCCGGTAGAGTGGGTTGTCCACTAATCGTAGGCCCGGGTGACTCCACATGCCGAAGTGTTCTTGGGCAAGACACTGAACCCCAAGTTGCCCCCGATGGCAAGTTAGCTCCTTGCATGGCAGCTCTGTTCCCATTGGTGTGCGTGTGTGTGTGTGTGCTGAATGAGACAGTGTAAAGCGCTTTGGATAAAAGCGCTATATAAGTGTGCCATTTACCATTTACATTGTAGCACAGTGTCATTTCTTCAGTGTTGTCAAATGAAAAGATATAATCAAATATTTACAAAAATGTGAGGGGTGTACTCACTTTTGTGAGATACTGTATATAGAAGCCAATAAGTAAAGAAAATAATGGTGAATTATTTGTTGCCTTTATAGCTCTTATTTTGTTAACTAGTTGTGGTTACATTATTTTAGCTTGAGTAACTAAGAACAAATCAATAATTCTTCACCATTTACTACAACAACTCATGTTTGTATATTACTAATAAATGTTTTGCTCACATACTTTACAATTTTATAGACTAATATCAGAAATTAATCACCTTAGGAAAGAAAAAACACCCAAAAACAATTTCATTTTTAGGTGTTGTTCTGACGGAACTCGGCTCCAGCTAGGAACATCATAGAGGAAACATTACAGCTGCTATACTTGCAGCTGAGCCACGGACTCATACATGTCATTTTATTGACATTTTTGGAGTTTTGGTGGGCATCACTACAGGCAAATCAGCTGTGCTGTGTACACATATTGCCAATCACCCTTAAATTAAATTCAACAACATACATGTGCAAGTACAAAGGAAATGTTTCTGAAATGTCTCTAAAACACTGAAATGTTTCAGTGTTCCGAAATGTGTAAATCGAGTAGAAATTTGTAGTTTCGTTTGCATATTTACACACAACTTTGATCGATACATAACTAAGATTATACATAACTAAGATTGATAAATGAGGCCAATTGTTTCACCCCTTTATCTTCTACAGACTCGCTGTGCTTCATGTATGAGGAAATGTGGTATGTCTATTGCCAATGGTCAGAGCAAATAAGGAGAACAGTGGCATGTAATGAGTGCAACTGCTGTAGATTCGATTCTACAGACCACATAGAAGTAAGAAAAAAATAGTATTTTTATAGTGTTGATCAACCACAAAAGACTGAAAAAAAATCCTAATATCAAACATGCTTTAAAAAATTCTAGCAGTTTCTGAAACAAAACAATTTAATGCATGCTTTGATGTGACAGTGTGTTCTGTAAATTAATGCCATCAGTGAAACCATGTTTAAGTTACTTCAATACCACAAACCCTTATGAATTGTATGGTTTAAAAAACGTTCATTTTCATATCATCCTATAATTAAGTAAAGCAGGCTCCAGTTCAAAAGCAAGTGTCTTTAAGATCCAGTAATTTATTGACTGAGTATGATCACATGTCAATCATCACTGTGCTGGTTCTTGTTACTCACGTGGAGGTGATGGTTCGGAAGCGCTCCTGGCCCGCTGTGTCCCAGATCTGTAGTTTCACCTTCTCACCATTGAGCTCTACTGTTCGGATCTTGAAGTCAACTCCGATAGTGGTAATATAGCTACCTGCACAACACGACAACTGTATGAGAATTTTTACCCCTCTTGACCTATATCAGAGTTTCCGTTAGCCGGTAAATACTGTTTTCTGTTAAAAATTCTAAATATCCGATAAAATCAAAAATTGATGACACAATGCCCGGTAAAAATATTAACACAAACAAACAGACATGTGTTAAACAAAGTATGTTCGCAATTGCACACCTAAACAAGGTCTCTGCATCTGCGCAATTGTTTTATCTCACATGCTTCTCCTGTAATGTGTACTCTGATTGGCTCGTATCAAAACAGCCTTGTGTAGCCACCTTCAGGAGAAATTGTTCACCAGACTGATGCGCTTCTCAAGCTTCAGACTGGACACATTCTATTTCACTTCAGCAGCAGAGCACTTCTTTGCCATGATAAATCGCAGAAAATAGTCACAAAAATAAGGAGAAACATATTAGATTGGGAAGTGATGTGATTTTCATTATTTTAATATTTCCTTGTAAATTAAAATGTATGTGGCAAACTTAAGTTTAATGTTGGATTTTTATAGGCGCTAATTCCATGACTGCCGTTTGATATTTTGAATAGTATCACTAACACTTCTGGATTGGGTTGGGAATGAGAAGGCGGGAGGAAGGCTGAGGATGAGACAAAAGGCCTTTTTATTCTCTCTATTTTTACTTTACTTTCTGTTTTAAGCAGACTCATTCAACCACACACACATCTTTGTGTTGGTCATCTCTCTCATTACAGGGGTCACTGAAAGCACAAACAAACAAAACACACACGTAAATCTAACTTGGGCTAATCGAACACAGGAATCATGCTTTACCTGCTGGATCGAGCCACCTCCTCTCCATCTACAGCGGACACTCGTCCACACTCCTGCCACCACAAACGCACGTACTATGCATAGTCCAAAACTTTACAGTGCACAATAAATACCGAAACGAACTGATTTTTTCCAGTTTGTCCTGTAAACTTTACCATTCCCAGACATATTGGCTGGCACCAAATTTTAGATCATATACACAGTGCCCTCCACTAATATTGGCACCCTTGATAAATACAGTATCTCACAAAAGTGAGTACACCCCTCACATTTTTGTAAATATTTGATTATATCTTTTCATGTGACAACACTGAAGAAATGACACTTAGCTACATTGTAAATGGTACACTTATATAGCGCTTTTTTTTATATCCCCTTCAGTAAGTGGAAGACTCCAGTGGCAACCAGTGACGTCCTGGTGAACTCCATGCCCAAGAGGGTTAAGGCAGTGGTGGAAAATAATGGCGGCCACACAAAATATTGACACTTTGGGCCCAATTTGGACATTTTCACTTAGGGGTGTACTCACTTTTGTTGCCAGCGGTTTAGACATTAATGGCTGTGTGTGGAGTTATTTTGAGGGGACAGCAAATTTACACTTACACAAGCTGTACACTCACTACTTTACATTGAAGCAAAGTGTCATTTCTTCAGTGTTGTCACATGAAAAGATATAATCAAATATTTACACAAATGTGAGGGGCGTACTCACTTGAGATATATTGTGTGTGTGTGTATTTTTTTTTTTTATTAACACACACATACACTTTGTACATTGCTGGATATGTGATATGATAGCTCTTAGTGTCACATTTCATTAGTGCCTAAAATTATGAGAAAAATCAACAGTAGTAGCCTTTTTATCCTAGGCATGCGTGCATGGTTACCAAGGGCCCTTTGGAGTCTCTAAAAGGTGCTTTTGGTAAAAAGCACAGACATACCATTAGAAAACGGTGTAAAATATAAATTTTCATGCTGTGGTCCAATTGTGTTTTCCAGCTAATAGCTCCCAGTTGTAGTCATCTGCAGGCAGGTTTAAATTTAGGAGAAACGGTAGGGACATGTCCCTACCAATATCCAGCAACTACTGAATTGTTCCTAGCAATAATTTTGACCAAACAATTAAAATACATTTATATATAACCACTGTTGACGGTTGGTGTTTTGTGGTTTTTTATTAATATTTTCTATTTAACTTTTATTTAAGCAGGAAAAGTCTGGCCAAGACAGGCAGCAGCACAATTTGAGGTACAAATACGGTTAACAGATCTCGTTCTCTTCTACGAGTCCCGCCTCCCTAACCTGATAATAGGATTGGCTTTGCCATTTCTTGCTAACATTTGAGGCTGTAGCTACATCTGGTTGTACGAAGTGCCAAAGCTCTATCAACTAGATATGCATCATGCAGGCTACCGGTACGTGAGGAAGACACCATCCACGAGTTCCAACCAACAGTTCTGTTCTGTACACGAAAATACAGGACAAATCAATCTTTTCTCATATTGATTCATGGACAGTGCATTTTTTCAATGCGTGACAATCCCATATTAACGGGATAAGTGATTAATGTGTGTGTGCACCATCCTAATGCCCACCTTTCTGTTTTTGGCCACCATCCTGACTTAGTATATCACCAAATTAGTCTAACTGGCGCACACACTCACACAGACATAAGGAACTACTTTACAACAAGTCAAAGTGTAAATCACTTAAAATATTTTCTCAATTTTCAATGTGTAGAGTCAACAATAAGGGCAAGCTTCAATTAGTTATTTTGTCAGTTCAGGTGACAGAAGCAGTCCTTACAGGCAGCATCTTGGAAAGAGCAGGGTCACAGGTGAGGTCAAAAAATGAATGGTGATATGTTAGAAGTGAGATTCTGTATTGTGAAAAATGTTAGGTGGATGTACTGTATGGTTCATCCATGTGTGTTTGAAATGAAAGCTTTGAATAAGCACATGTGTGTCCACGGCCTGATTTTATGTCCCCACCCATGTTAAAATCAAACCTATGCACCTGTCTACAGTCATCTATATGAAAAAACAGCAGGTGGGGGAAAAAAACCCTTCTATTTCAATGTGTTCAAACTTCTATTAAATACCAATAGCACTACCAATGATTCTGAGTCTGGGGAAAAAACTTCAGTGCATCATCTTTCAAAAGAAACCAAAACCAAGCATGTACTCCAAATGGTTCAAGAACACCTTTAATTTTACTTTGGGTATGCCTTGGATAGAAGCTTTAGGCTAATTTTACAAGAACTTTAAGAGATTAATAGGCACGGTTTTGAAGAGGATGAAATGTTTGCTTGTCCAAATATGTTTATATATAAAAAAATCCAAAAACTTTTTTTTCCCCAAAACCACATACATACGTACCTATTTTTTTAACATGACTGTATACACTGCTCAAAAAAAAATAAAGGGAACACAGTGTTCCCTTTATTTTTTTTTGCAGTATATATTCAAGTCAGAATAAGGAGAAGAACCCTCATGTGTTATGCATTTTAATATAATATTAAAATTATACATGGAGCATACTGGTACCTGAAAATGTGTTGTCTGCAAAGCGCAGTAGAAGACTGCTCTTCCCTACACCTGCGGAAAAGAAAAAAGGAACAAGTTTTAAAGATTGAGATAGTAGACAACAAACAGGCTCCAAATCCAGGATGCTGGGACGAAGGCTTCTTCTAAGCCAAACTGATTACATGTAAATCAATAATTACAGTGCCTTGCGAAAGTATTCGGCCCCCTTGAACTGTTCGACCTTTTGCCACGTTTCAGGTCTCAAACATAAAGATATAAAACTGTAATTTTTTGTGAAGAATCAACAACAGGTGGGACACAATCATGAAGTGGAACGAAATTTATTGGATATTTCAAACTTTTTCAACAAATAAAAAACTG
>JAFFST010051515.1:324448-345232 GCA_022414735.1 Noturus placidus | reverse complement strand
ATGTTTCACTTTCCCTCCTTGTCTATGCTAAAAATATCAATTTGTAGATTTCTAATTAAATTAACACTGAACTTGTTTTTTCAACAGGTGTTTTGTTCCCCACTGTTACTCCAGCGTAAGTGATGCAAGGTCTAAATTCAGCAAATTGCTATACAGGTGCAAATCCACAACAACTACACACTTCTTCATGAAAACTTAACGCAGAAGCATACACGGCTAACTGCTGCACAGCTGTGTGTATCTGGTGTCTTTTGCTATGCTAGTGTGCCATGCATTTTGAAGTGTTTCATTCTTATGAATGGTTTTGTATTGAATATAGAGTATAAAGAATAAAACACAGTAGGGTGTGCCGTTATAGGAAAACGATGGATGACTGGGTGGTGTGATGAGGCCGGCGTGAAGCGGAGTTACTGTTGTTACCTCAAAGTTGATTCTTTTCTAATAACAGCATGTCCCAAAGGTTTTTATTCCTCTTCCACCACAAGCATTTGCCAAACATTACTTTATTAATACTTTTTATGCCTTTAGTGCTACATTTAATTTTATGGACAGCAGCTATAAGCAGTCATTCCCTCTCCAGCCTTTATTTTAATCTCTCTTAAAGCAAATAAGACAAAAAATAATATTGCCATATTAATGAGAAAACTTCAAAGCCTTCTGTTCTGAAGACCCAAGTAACAGCTTTACCTCTGACTGTTACGAAGCACTGACACTGGAGAGTCCTTCCAAAAAAAAAAAGCCAAATAAATGTCTCTTTACAATAAACCTCACCATAGGAACATTTTTATTTTTTTTAAATCTGTAAAACAGTCGTTCCCTCATCAGTGTCTCTTTTTTCTTTCTCTTGACGGTAATAATTAAACAAAAAAACATGGCTTAAGAAACCAGAATGCAACTAGTTCTCCATCTTGAAGGCTTTCCTGCATCAGAAAACTCAATGAAACAACTTTAACGTCTGATTGTTAAAAACTGACACTAGAGACTCCTTCCAAAATACTAAATAAATAAACATCTCACCATATCAACAATCCTACCTTTTAAAAACACGTTTATATGGAGCGTCTGTGTGTACATTGCTGCTATAGACACAACATCATACGAAAAGAAGCACATTAGTAAAGACCTGTTGTTTGAAGCGCACTGCTGTCAGCACTGCTGGTAAAGAAAATTAATCAACAACTTCTGACCAATCGGAACCAATCATTCAACAACACTGTGGTAAGTTTTTTATATATATATATATATATATATATATATATACACACACACACACACACACACACACACACACATATATATATATATATACACACACACACACACACACATTATATATATATATATATATATATATAGTCTAAGTGCTCATCAGGTTCAATTCTCTTGGGGAAAATAATAAAAGACTGTGAAACATACTGTACATCACCGTTTTATATCCAGCCTTACTAGTTGGTTTTTGGATAGAACTATCTGCCTACTTCAGTGTAAGCATTAAAAAAACCTCAAACCTGTCTTATGCTTTCAAAAGCTCAAATGAAACAACATTCTCATGTACTGAAGTTCATAGCTCCAGAAAACAAGGTTGCGTTATAGTTTTCTAGTTGTAGACATGTATTGTAAAGAATTTGTTCAAAGAGCGGTAATCAAAGCAACAAAACCCCATCTTCACGTCCGGTTGCGTTATCCTTCTTGCTTTTTCAACTCTGTTGCCACTCACCAGGAGACGGCGGCTCAGTCTTGCCTTGTTTCTTGCCGTCAGCAACAGGGCAGGAGTCAGACGGAGGTTCCTCTCCTCTCTCCACCTTACACTCGTAGGCAAACAGATACTGGATGTAGTGCTTCTTCAGAGAGCTAGCTGCATTACTGGACGTGCCTAAACCGAGCGTGGAGGAGAGCTCACGCCATTTCTTATTCTTATTCACCTGCCACAGAGATGATACCGAGACAAGCGTTAATGTTAGACGATCAAATCCCAGCCTGGGACATATTAATAAAAGGGTGAAGATGCAGTTAAGATTTTACCATGGCCAAACCACCTAGGTCCTTTACGGCTATGTAGAACTTGCACAGATCCAGCTGTTTTTTGCCCACGACAGGGAGCTGAGGAACTGGCGTCCCCCTGTCCTCCATGAAGGACAGATAGCGATCCACCCAGCTCTTTCTCTCTGGCTCGCTTCCCATTTCGTACAGCCGAGAAACCTTGTCATTTGTTGTTGTGCCTGAGCCTGACTTCTGAAAGCGTGGGACAGAGACAGAGAACTCGTGTCATTATAGAACTATTAAAAGAACATTATAAATAAAGATATCCATACGTTAGGACTATCTGTGATAAAAATGTACTGTAACAAGAAATGGACTGCAATGTAACGGATGTAAGAAATCTATGATCCCTTCAAATCAGAGGACGCTCATTTTCTGATGGACGTTACGATCAGTCATTACAGTGGGCCTGAGTTGGAGATATTTAAGGGTTGTGAAGACATTTGTCTAACTGATTTCCCAAAATTACATACTATATAATAATACAAAAATCTTCTTTTTATAGAAGCAAGCTTTTCAGCAATGAACCAAAGTTTTCATAAAGCTTAGGATGCACTATATAAGAGAAATATACTGTATAAGAGAAAATGGTGAACAAAGTTCAGGGATTACAATCATTTATTTTTCATTTTGGTTTGTTCTAAACAGAAATAATATTTTATGCTCTTTAGTTGGTTAAAACAAAATAAAAAGAACAGTTAACAACATTCTTCAGATATAATTTGATACTCTTCGTATAGGAAACCTAGGATATAAATAAAGCCAAACATTGCATTTATACTAGAAATGTGTATTTATTTATTCCATTTCAGAGCATGCTTTGCTTCCAGGGCTTTACAGTAGCTATGTTTACATGCGCCCGTTTTCACCAATCCGAACAAATTCAAGAGTACTGTTTATACGTACCCTAAGCATTGCAATCCGATTCAAATATTCGTTTACATGTGCATTACATATATTCCGAAAGAAAAGCTGAACAGCTGAGAGAGCCACCGTGGACATGACACCAAATGCACTAATAAGTGTTTGTGACACTTTCCTTTGTTAGGTCGGGAATGAGGAGACAGGAGGCAGCTTTGGAACAACTGAAGGAGATTGTTTATTTGATTCTTTTTCTTTACTTTCGCTTTTCAGAGGTTTTATAGCACACACGCATACGGCACACTCGGTTCTGCTCAGCACTCGTCTCCCATGGCTCTCGTCTCTCCCTTCTTTATCCATGCTCAGTAATACAACACATTCATTAGGCAAATTCCGCACAGGTGTGTGATCCTTAATGCTCACTTTATCTGGCTCCGCCCTCCAATCACAAAATGGTGCTCGACCACGCCTGGCTTCTACACTTCTGAGTTTACATGAAGGTTTTTCAATCTGATTGAACAATCAATCTGATTACTAATGGATATTTTGGTTGCATGTAAATGTACCTCGTATGATTTATTAGTTGTAGTATCATAGGAAAATACTTTCACTGCCCCATCTTTGAAAACCCAGCTCGTAAGGCTGTCTAACATCATATCTCTCTATCCGCTTCTTAAGTCCTGACATAACGAGCTTCTGATAATAATGTTTCCGGGTCCAAACTTCTACTGCATTGGCTGGCGCACTAGTATTTTCAACATGCCACAGTGCTGTTTTCCTTGTTGTTTAAATAGAACTGCATCCAAAAAACTATAAAGCTTAGGATCATGATTCTTCTGTAGTACTACAGCACACTGTGAGTATATTTTAGCAGCGTTTGGTAAATACGATTCATCTTCAAATAATACAACGGCTTTAAACCACAATAATTAAATTATTTGTCTGTGACAGGCAAATAATTAAAACCCAGCAACAACAAAAATGTTGCAATTTTGTTTGTTTTCGGTGTCTTTGCCCTCTTCCACACGCACTCCACATCGATGCGGGACACATCTTTCTCCTCCCAAATCAATAAAGCTGCCCTATTATATAATGGCATATGATGGCACTTGTCTCGGCTGATTGTTCAATGACTGACACTCAATGTGCACCTATACTGAAAACAATTTAACTCTCACCCTAGCATTATCAAAAGACATCGGCAGTGCTGTGTTTATATTAGCCCAACGATACATCTGTAGCTAGCCAGAGGGTGGCAGATTATTAAATGTCAACAAGCCTAACTTTACTATCCGTCCAATACCTGGCTGGTACATTTTAGTTTTCATCTTTGCTTATGTTTGTTTAAGTCAAAGCAGTCTTGTATGTTGTTTTTATTTATTTTATTTTTTTTTTGAGAAAGACTTCAGCCAGATCACAGCATATCATCTTTAAATGTCAACTTTTGCTGTTCGCTTTTGAGATCTGAAGGAGGATTTGGACCTGGAAATGGCTTTACGTCATGTGACGTGTGACGTCAGACTTAACATGTGGCTAGACAGGCCTTCAGGAAGTGACAAATTCTGGACAGGAATTTAGGCCTATTGGGAAAATGTTTGTTGATTATGTTTGCATTTTCAATCACGTTTAATGAAAAATAAAATTTTCCTTTTCATTTTCTATACAAATTTGTAATCCCTGGTCTTGATATTAGAAAATAACGCATGTGGTGGGAACAAGGAACAGCATGATGCCATATTCATTCTTACGTTCTTATATTGCAAGACTTTGGAATGTGTTGGTGCTATCCGAATGGGATACGATTTATATTACATATACCTGTATAAGACATATACCTGTTAATTAAAATTAAAGTAAAGGTTGTAAATATGAGGTAACACATAGGCCAAATTCCCTTAGTTATTCATAACAATGGGTAAGACCAAGGAATATAGCTGTGATGTGCGGCAAAAGGTTGTTGAGCTTCACAAAATGGGAAGTGGCTATAAGGAAATAACACAATCATTTAAAATGCCCATTTCCACCATCAGGGCAATAATTAAGAAGTTCCAGTGAACTGGAAATGTTATGAATCAACCTGGAATTGAACGTGTGTCTATATTGTCTCAACGTGTGTCTCAATTTGCAGAAGTTAGTTGAGTCTTGGGGTCAGAAAGTCTCCAAAACTGCAATCCGAAGTCACCTACATCATCACAAGTGGTTTGGAAGGGTTTCTACTCTCATCCAAAAACAAACTCAAGTGTCATCAATTTGCCAGACACTACTGGAACGTCAAATGGGATCGGGTTCTATCATCAAATGAAAACAAAATAGGAAAAGTACCTCATGTCCACGGTTAAATATGGTGGTGGCTCTTTAATGTTTTGGGACTGTTTTTCTGCCAGAGGACCTGGACATTTTGTTAGGATATATGACATCATGGATTCTATCAAATATCAACAGATATTAAATAAAAACCAGACTGCCTCTGAAAGAAAGCTTAAAATGGGCAATGATATAAAAGCAGGACAATGATCCAAAACATGCATCAAAATCAACATAAAATTGTCATGGCCATCGCAGTCCCCTGACTTGAAACCCATAGAAAAGCTGTGGGGTGAACTGAAGAGGAGAGTCCACCAGCGTGAGAGATCCTGTATGGAGGAATGGTCTCAGATCCCTTCCCATGTATTCTCCAACCTCATCAGGTATTATAGGAGAAGACCCAGAGCTGTTATCTTGGCAAAGACAGGTAGCACAAAGTATTGACTAAAATGATGCCAATCACTGTTGTACACCTATATTTAAAAAGATTTTTTTTGGATAAACCCGTGTTGTGTTTGCAATTGTTTGATATCCATGAGAGCAGAGAGCAGTGAATTTTTTGAACAAAATATCAAAAGATTAAACATTAAAGACAAATTTTCACAGCCTTCTTTGCTCATATTTAAGGGTGCCAATATTCAAGGAGAGCACTGTATGTAGTCTATTCCTGTGCTAGGAAAAAAATCCAGAGAGGAATTACATTGCCCCACTTCCCCATATAAAGCTATTTCAATCCGAACTAGCGCTTTTATTTCACTCATACCCACTTATTAGTGTTTAAAAAACAGGTTTTGTATGCTTTGCTAGTTTATAACTTACAGAAGGCATGATGAACAACGATAACTTCTCACATTGACTTACCGCTTTGCATATTTACTCATAATTAAACAAAATGCAAACTTGAAACTCATTGTTATTTTATTCGATATGTATATGCAGCTGTCGGACGGTACAGCCGAAAGTCACTCAGCAGACACAGCACCAATAGCGAGACAAAGCGCTTGTCCTTTTAGGTTGGATTTTGTATTTAATTAAAGATCATTTAAAATAAACGGAAAATAAATCTGCAATGAGTTCATGTACTCTGTACTGTGATTGATATGCGGGACGTGTTCCGTTATTACATTTTAATGAAAAGTAATCAAGATCACACAGCAAAGCAGGAAAAGTTGATGGTTCATTTAATGCAGCTGTGTTAAAATAATAGTCAGTGGAGTTGTTTAACTCGGAAGAAAATGGTAACGAAAAAAAAAATCTTATATTAGAACTGTAGTGAGAGAGATATTCACTTTGTAATTTACTTTGGATTCAGTTTATGTTTCAGAGGAGCAACATTTCAAATTGGAATGAATTAATCACCGCAATATTAATGTATGAAAACTTTACTGTAATCCAGTCCACTGACCGTTTGGTTTTGGATGACGCACATGGCACAGAACAGCTTGTTCACTTCCATTTTCTTTGTGACAAAAATCTGTAGACCTTCATTTTCTTTGTGACTAAGGAACATTGACTATGTTTACATGGACAGCAGTGATCTAATTATTGACCTTAAACTAAGTAAGATAGTAATGTGAATAAGGTGTTTATATGAGTCGCTTTTAGATAACGTATTTTCTGCACCATAAGGAGCACCAGATAATAAGGCGCAGTCTCAATTACGGGGTCTATTTCTGTACTTGACCAATACATAAGGCGCACCGTGTTATAAGGCGCGTGCTAAAACATACGGTTGTTACGCCTCGGCCAGCAGATGGCACCCCAGCATGAACTAACTCTAGACACGTACGCCTCAACCAGCAGATGGCCACCCAGCATGAACTAACTCTAGACACGTGACATTGTTTTGGATTTGGTTGGATTGGGTGATGATATCCCAGCTGTGTCGGTATTGGTTTGATTATGTTGAGTATTTAAACCCCTCAGGGCTAAGAGCACATTACGCGTTATTGTTCTTTGTTTGAAGGTCTGTCTGAGTGCTTGCTGAATGAAGCTAGTATGGTTAGCCTTAGCCAGTATGGTTAGCCATAGCCGGGGATGCTAAGCGGTGCTTGTTTATGTATGTTTTGTTCTTAAATAAAGACGGTTCTCCTGCACTTACTTATTGCCTCCAACTTCGTGACCACGGTCTACAAAGAAAGCATACCGGTAGTATACGTACCGGAGGCGTGGCGGAGGTAAGCGTACATACTGTACGTATTACGTAATGTTCTCTGATTGGTTTATCGCTGCCAGCGTGCGTAGTGTACATATTACATCCCTGTGTCAGTGGGAAATGGTCCGACAGTCAATCAAGCGGAGCCTTTACCAAAGTCGCACATTTTTACAGATTTTGGAACTCAGTCCACACATAAGGCGCATCGGATTATTAGGCGCACGGCCGATTTTTGAGAAAATTTAAGGCTTTTAGGTGCGGCTTACAGTGCGGAAAATACGGTACTCCTGTCATGTTCCCGTTTTACATGTTATAGAACATAATTAGATTAACAACCTGCGTCATTATGTCAACGTGCCACGCCGTCCAACGTCCCTCCAGAAGTTTTGGTTGTTTTTATTTATTTATTTTTACGAACGCTTTAAGTGCAGTTTTGTCATGCTATACGTGCTAATAGACAACTACTTGAAGCCGTAGGCTGCGTCTCAAACCGCGTACTTATTGTCTATATAGTGGCCGGGATACATGTATTTTCCTCCACTACAGGCCTATAGTAGGAAAGTATGTGGTTTGGGACGCAGCTGAACTCTCTTGTTTGCCGTAAAAATCACTGCCATGTGTGATCGTGTCCTGTCGCAAAATGTGGTGAAAACACTCACACGATGTTCATAATGTGATTAAGGTGTTTACATAAGGTGTCTGTAATAAACGTCCATAATGCGACTAAAACAGGAGTACTCCACCTGTCTTAATTCAATTATTGTTTAATTATATTATGACCTTAATTAGATTAAGGTAAGTTAAAATTGCTGTTTCTATGGTAGTTTCTTAATCACAGTATGGTCTTAATCGGATTAAGAGTGGATTATTGTTGTCCATGTAAACGCAGCTAATCTTTTGATTTGGAGGCCCTACATGACAACTTACTCAGGGGCCCAAAATATTTCCTTATAGCACCTGAAAAATGACCATTAGATCATTAGACTACTTAGCATGGTGAAAGTATTGAACTTAAGAAAATCGTTTCTGATTGGCGGATTTTTTTTTTGATGCTGGAGAGAGCTGTAGGTTTCTTTAGATTATCTTTAAAGACAACACAGTACCTAGTAACAGGAAGATCAGTGTAAATTGTTATTTGGTTTAAAAATCTTACTTTTTTCATTTAGTACTGCTATTCAGAAGCTACATACAATATTTACATGTTTTCCAGAAGACAAAATAATAGCAATTTACCATACACCGATTATCCTGTTCAAAAGTTTACATCTCCCTGGCTCTTAATGTATCGTGTTGCCTTCTTGAGCTTCAGTGAATGGTTACACCTTTTGTAATAGTTGTGTACGAGTCCCTCAGTTGTCCTCAGTGTGAGAAGATGGATCTCAACATCATATAACTGCTGTTGGAAAAGTTTCAAATATGCAGAAGATGCTGGAAAAGTAAAGAATGTGCAGGACCTGGAGGATTTTTCTGAAGAACAGTGGGCAGGTTAACTGCTCAGGACAAACAAGGGACTCATGAACAACTCTCACAAAACATAAAAACAGTCGTTGATCTTCCAGGTAATGACACACAGGATTAAGAATCAAGGGTGTGTAAACGTTTGAACTGGCTCATTTGTGTTCAATTATTATTGTGTCTTGTGGATTGTTTATAAATTAACATTTTAACATTTTGCTGATTCTGCAAGGCACGTATGACCTCAACTGTAGCTATGTAACATTTTCTATTTCAATTACATCAACAAACCAGAAAGAAAGGGGACAACAATGACTAACTCCAGTTAATTAGCATTCATTTTTTTAAACCAATGTTTTGGATCTCCCTCTCTCTCTCTCTCTCTCTCTCTCTCTCCCTCTCCCTCCCCCTCTGTCTCTCTCTCTCTGTCTCTCTCTCCCTCTCTCTCTCTCTCTCTAAAAATCTGTTTAATCTCCCCATCCTGATCACCATCATGAACATTGTGAGCTTCTGAGGCAAATTACCTAATTTAGTTACATAGATTGCAGTTTCTATTTCTACATCTCAAGACCCAACCCATACCCACCCCCATAACCCGCTGACTGTCTGATACATAAACCTTTTCACCAAATGACTTTTTTTTTGTATATCGGTTTTAAAAATCATGGCGGAGGGGTGGGTCGGACGTACTAGGTGACAGCCTTATTTTCTGTTAAACACAACAAAAATGCTGTCAGCTGTTTGGTGAAAGTATGTAACCCTGTACTGTCCAATCATCTCGCTTGACATTATAATAATAATTTAGCGTTCCCAACCATTGCCATTTATTGTTTCAGCTTTCAATGGAGTCACTAACCAGTTTGTTACCCCTACTATTACAGAAAAAAATAATTATATATATATATATATATATATATATATAAAAACACTCCAGCTTGCTCCAGTGAGACTCGGAGCCTCGAGGCAAACATTTGTCAACAACAAGAGAACCAGGACTAAAATGACTGCGTGTGCACTCAGCATTAACCTGCAGCTTCACATTAGTGGGACTGAGTGAGTGATACTTACTGGACTGGAGGGGGTTTTAGGCCATGCAGGACTGCTGATGCTGTCACTGTCATCCCCGTGGTATGAGGAGAGACTAGCGGGGCTGGGGGTCAGGGCTGAGGGAGTGGGGGGCTCTGAGCCACACTGAGAGCTGGAGCCATCCTGAGAGAGAGAGAGAGTTAGAGAGAGAGAGAGAGAGAGAGAGAGTTAGAGAGAGAGAGAGAGTTAGAGAGAGAGAGAGAGAGGTGTAAAAGAAAACAAAACACAAGAACAACACCAATTTTATTTGACCTTGCACAGGATGACCAGGCCAAGAGGTACAGACAGAAACAGAGAGGTATAGACTCCATGTGCAACTGTGTGAGTAAGAGAAGATAATAATGGAAGAGAAAGAGAAAAGAAGAAGAAAAAGTGGATGATGTAAAAACGTAGTGAGACAGTAGAAAGCTGAAGGCACTGACAGCTCCGGGACAGCACAGCTATGTGTTCCTGTGACAGACTGCAAATGTCAGCAAAGGCTCACACTCCTATTTTCCCATTTTCCCTGTTCCACATTTCTAAAAGCACAGCCCGGACATGCTCTTTCAGCTCTTCCCTTCACTGCAGGGCTCTTTCAGGATCTTCTGGCAGCCTAAATAATTCACCAGTAAGCACTACTATCAGGAAAGATTCTTGTATTAAATGAAAGAAAAATAAACAAAAGGCGATCAGAGGCAAAGTGCTAGGAGGATTCAGAGCTCATGCAGAGTAATGCTTTGTGTGTACGTGTGCGTTTGTGTGTGTGTGTGTGTGTGTGTGTGTGGTGAAGAGATTGAGCCCAAGTGCCTTCTCTTAAAATATGTATTTTATCTTTTAGCCAAAACATGAAAAAGTGCAAGCTGTATGCAATACAATAACACTTAAAAACATATATTATTGTGCGTGTGTTTTTTTAATAAGCACTTGTATGTAATTTTAAGAGCACTGTAATGAATCCACTGATAGGCCTTTCACTTCGCTCTCAAATAACCCATCCCATCCCCTCTGCTGAAAATACATATGCCTCATGCGTAGTCTTTCATACAGAAACTCCTTTTTCTTTCCCTGTTGTCATGCCCCTGTGTTCATACACCATCTGCATCACAGAAACACATGCCATGCCATTTACTTGCTGATTAAACTCAGAGATGTGTATTTGTGGTCATTTTCACAGCTCAAATGCTCAGATTTTTATAAAAAAAAAAACCCTCAGCCAAATGGCAGCAAGTCATCTGTATCTCACAGACTGTGTTGTCTCTCTCATGTCTTAGTTTTCACTCTTTGTGCTGTGTTTAAATGCGAGGCGATGGAGTGCTGTGAAGAAGTTCACTGAATGTGTTAGAACAGACGCAGCTTTAATAAACACGCTGATCAACTTTATTTATTTATACAATGCTTCACATGCTTATAATAATCGCATGGTCTAATAACATACAGTACTGTACAAATGTTTTAGGCACCCTAGTTTTTTTAGTACAAACTTTGTTATAGATTTTTTATGTTCTGAGTCAGTACAAAAAACATGTTAGATTCCCAAACATTAGTTTTCCGGCACAGAATTAAATGTTACAGAAAAATGTTTGTATGTCAGTAAAGAAAGCAGCATATTATGTAAGAGACACTTTTCAGCATGGGCGTAACTACACATTCTTCTGTCCCCCCCCTAATATACAGTAGAAAATATTTTCTATACTTCCCCTTTTAATGAACCCTGCCAACAGATCTGTCTTTTCTTCATCATCTATTATATTTATTTATGTCAATTCCCTTTTAATATATTTCCATTTGTTAAGGAAAATAGGTGTGTGTGTGTGTGTGTGTCCCAATTGTACACTTGGTTGCGCCCAAACTCAACGCAAGTTTGTTGATATATTTTAGCAACTCAGTCTGTAAGAAATGGAGACAGCAGACAAGTGTAAAAAAATGTAGCAGAACATACGAGCTTTTTTTCAGACAGTAAGTAACTCGATACCCAAATAGTAGGTAACCTTAGTTAGTATAGAAGGCATCATACCAAGGCTTGGTTTCTTCTTAAAACATCAATTAATTGTTAAATTTAATGGGGAACTTATATAGCGCTTTTATCCAAAGAGCTTTACACTGTGTCACATTCACCCATTCACACAGTAGCAGAGCTGCCATGCAAGGTGCTAACTTGCCATTGGGGGCAACTTAGGGTTCAGTGTCTTGCCCAAGGACACTTCGGCATGTGGCGTCATCCGGGCCGGGATTCGAACCACCAACCCTACAATTAGTGGATTAGTGGACAACCCGCTCTACCGACTGAGCCACAGCCTCCCTAGAGTTGTTGATATTTGCACACCCACAAAGTAGGCTAGGCTAATGTCAATGTCACGGTTTTTGACCATTAATGTTACATTCACTTGCATATCCTCCCACCGAGTTCGTTAGACCGCCCCAATGTTTATACCCTTGCTTTTCAGAGAGAAAACAGGTTTTCCTGCAAAAATAAGAAGCAAGTGTGAAAGTCAAAGTCCCGAGAAGAACCGTGTCTGGTTCTGCAAGATACTCAATAAAACTTACACAGCTCATTACCTTATAAATCTGCTCTAATTCTACCCGAAACTATTAATATATTTTTTGAAAGCAAATGGTCAATGCCTTTGTTTCATTTATTTCTGTTTACTGCTCTTTATAGTATTTTTTTAAATGTAGAAACATTTAATTTCATTACGTTAGAAGGCATCTTTGCTCTACAGCATTTCTTTGCATGTGCCTACGACTATTGCACAGTGCCGTATATACAGTATATACAGAATAAGACTATAGATTATGTTTCTGAGAGAAGTCTTTTTTTCTTTTTTTACTTTAGTTGATGTTAAATGTGCTTTAGCATGTTTAATTTGAAGCACACTTCTTCCAGGTGTCCACACTGCAGCCACACAAACAAAGTGAACCTATAGAACACTATAAAAGCGGGAATAAGCAGTTTCTGATCCAGCAATGTGCAGCAGATTTGCAAGAAGATCTGTATTTAGACAAATATGCAACTTTTCACTTCTGTGGTATAAATCCCAACTGTTTTCTCCACTTTTTCATTTTTAGCCCACGGGTAAACTTCTCACCACCTGACCTCTAAAATGATACATTTATGCATCCTGTCGTGGGATTGTCGAGCGTTTGTCTCGGATAGAAACAAAGCATTTGAGTGCAGGGGAATGAAATAAGCTCTGCCTCCAGGACAAGTAGATGTCACGATGCGTCACTCATGACTCTCATGACTCATGAATATAAGACCAGATTTCTATTTGAATTTTTTTTTTAAATACTACTAGCAAAACATTAATTTTGGGTGAAAACTCATTTTAAACTCATCTGTCACGTCAATGCAGGAATTGGCGTTGGATTCCGCTCCCCAGAATGCACCGGAGCCTATGAACATGGCTATACAATTTCCAAAACACACACACACACACACACACACTCATACACATATCATACTCGAGTTCCCTGGATTTATAATCAAGCATATCTGGACTCACACACACACCACACACACACACACTCACACACACACACACACACACACACACACACACATACAATATAAGCAACACAAATCACTCACTCGATGCAAAGTATCACTCAGTGTTGATCCGTTCACCTGACATACCAAGCCTTGTTTGCCTATGCGAGTTTATCTGGTTTTTAATCTTGTTCTTGTAGTCTGGTTTTCGATTGGTTACACTGTTTGCTGATCACCTGACCATGTTTCTGACGACACTATTGTCTGACAATTTTGAGTTTTGAAAATAAAGCACATCTTGCAACTGTAGCCTTCTCTGCCGCCTGACATCAAGTTTTCATTACATATTTCATATAATACGCAGTTGCCCTTTAAGAAAAATTAGCAGAGCTGAGCAGCTCTGGGAGTAGCGCTAATTAAAATAAAAAACTAGAGAGACTGCATGACAGAATTGTGATACATAGTCTGTCTAAAGTAACTTTGCACTTGTATGTTTAAATTTTTTTTTTTAAATTATAGGTCACATTTTTATAGGTCACAAACTCCATCTTTATTTCCACTATGATGCTGAAACAAATGACAAACACTTTGCACACTTTTACATAATAAACATAGCTACTATGTGCGCTAAGCAATATATAAAAAAAGAAAGAAAACCACAGAGATATTTGTGGTGTATAGAACTCAGTCTGTACCTTGGGGGGTTTGTGAGGTTCAGCAACAGGAATCACTTCCTCTTTACTGCTGGATTTCTGCTTGGAGTCTGCAGGCATCGCCACCTCCCCACCTTCCCCCATGGGGCCTATTGAAGAAAAAAAAAAACCCCAACAAATAATAAAACAAAACAGGTAGTACAAATCATGTATCGGTATTTAAACAGCACATCGCATAACATATCATATATTAGGGCTTGACAAATGCTTTGCATTCAGACCCTTTACAGTGCAAAAAATACAATCACCAACCTCTTTATGATTGTAGCATAGATTTATTTAATAATCCATCTATGCAAAACATCAGGCAAACTCATTTATTTACAAGAACCATTAGATCTTTAATTCCTGAACCTTCCACCCACAGAACTCAAACCAGTTACTCTGTGTTAAACGCTTCAAAACATTTTGGCACATTAACAGCACTTTTCCTTGTTGCTAACTTCAAACTGACATTGTTCTTGTTTTTTTAAGTTATGAAAAGAATACCATAATATGGTAATATGATTATGTGGAAACCATTCCATTCGGGTATTTCATTGGATATTTGAATCAATCAGTATAATAACTAAATAATAACTATAACAACTGACACGTCCATAGTCTCCTCATTAAACAATTCTCAGACCTACTCTATAGATGTCATGATTGTCTGCAGATTCCTGGATTCGATTTCGAGAACCACAGTCACACATCATATGTAGAACACTAATTGGGGTGCAGCCATGTTATAGTGCTGTCTGACGTCTCAGCGGACAAATGACATTGCCTCTATAGTTCAGTATGCTATTACCCATAGTGCACTGTAAATCCAGTGTACCTCTGGTGCACTGTGTGCTACTTCTACGCTGAATAGTACCACAATGAATAGTGATTTCTTTTAGCTTGATATTTATTGGTCAGGATGAATACTAGAGCGGCCAACTTTGTACATAAACGGAGATGAAAGATATTGTTTAACGATCAATAAAGCCAGAAGGTACTTCTTAGTGGTGTATTAAATTCAGAAATGATTTTTTTTCCTTCTGTCTTATTGTGCTTTGAGGATGCTAAGTAATTTGTTCATTTATTTATTCATTCATTCATCTTCAGCAGCTACTGTATCCTGGTTAGGGTTGTGGTGGATTGTGGTTGTGTCACAGTAAGGCACTTTTTCAATGCATGGAGGAATACTTGCAAACAGGGAGCTGGTCCCTGTGTTATGCCGATACAATGCAATCTCAAGCTCCAAAGGTGAGTTAATGACATTGTTCCAGTGCTATGAAAGTCTGTTAATATATATATATATATATATATATATATATATATATATATTTATAGTATTAATAACAATCATAACCATTTCTCTGGCCTCACAAAATTCCAAACAGGAAGCAATGAGACACATTGAACCAATCACATTACGCGGCCCTGCCTGTAGACTGTGATGTGGTCCGGTTGAAGCAGACCCCAATAAACACCACTGTTTTCACCTACTGTATCAAACGGGCAAAAAAAAAAAAAACCCACATTAGTGTGAAAATGACTTAAATAAGATGCCAATCCAATTCAGATCCCTACATAGTCACTCCTAGGGCCAGCAGCACTTGGATAACTTTAAACACGGGCATTGTTTATGTCACAGTGATATGTTTCCAGAGCACTGAGTGTTGTACTAAGTGTTCTACTAAGTGTTGTCTGAATTTAATCTGATGTCTGCTTTTGCTGCTGCCTCCTACTGTATATATAGTGCTCTATACAGAAAAGTCTAGCGGTAAATAGTAAACAAGTAGGTGAGGATGTGATTTCAGACGATGACGTTTTCGATAAGGACGAATGCAACAACTTAATTTACAACTTCATTTCGCGACACTGGTTTGGCAGTCAGAGCTGCTAACTCTGGAGAAATGGTGTCAGTGCCATGTTGGTGCCTCGTTTCTCATTGGAGTGTGTAAGTGTAAGGGTGTGTGTGGCTCCCAGAGGGCCAGCTGGCAGAGAGTGTGAGCATGTTAATCGGTCAAAGCTCTTCTGTGTTATCACCTCGGGGAGTGTGGCAGAGGCACTGTACTAGCACACTATCACCCAATTCAGCTCTGGCCTCTATTTATAAATGGCACTTATTTCTAGAAGAGTCCACGACTCTACTCAGAACATTATCAGCAATGACAAGCGGCTATTAATCAATTAGTTATAGTAACAGTTTGGTCAGAAATGGAATTTTCTCTGGCCACGAATGTAATCGATTAGCCAAACATGTTTGCTCGTTTTGTAGTTCATGTCTTTAGGTTTGTACTGGAGCTATGAGGCAAATTTAGGATGGCTGAATGTATCAAAATGCATATATAAAATGTGATTAGTATCTTAAATACAAATGTTTATATGGTTCCTAACATTGTATGACATACTGCCATCTATAACATTGATCTAGGTAGCCATTTTGAAGCATTACATAATTAAATAATCAGATTCTAGTATTGCTCTGATTCTTTAGCGGTGTTTACATTAGTGATACACCCACAGTACAGCTACCGTCCAATGAGGTAGAATTATATGAGGTTGAGTCAAATGAAAACCTTAAAAGTGTGCCATAAATTAGAAATGATAGGATTTTTACACTATGGATATTATGTAGGAAAATAATATACGTTTGTGACACATATTCAGAATGAATAATGCAAAATTAAAACTAATACATTAAGGTTTTCCAGTGTACAAGTATTGCTACTGAGACAAACAGAGTCTGTTGAGGTCTCTTGTGCTCATTAAGGCTGCTTTCTCATCTAAGTTGTCAGATTTCTGGGTCAGAATCAGATACTTTTGGTTAATTTGCTGTTCGGTTTGGTTTGGTTTCACATCACACATTAAACAATCCAAAAAATAAATGGCCGAGGTGTGTGTAGGACTGAAAAGTTCCTATAAATCTTTCATTTATTGGTCAGAAATAGAGCACCAGAAAAAAAAAATCAACCTGTGTGTCAAAATCACAAAATTCAACCAAGTGTGAAAAGTCTGGGAAACAAATAATCTGATGATCTATAAATAGAAGAGATGCACCGAGACTAAATTTCTCAGCCGATACCGATAGCCGATTATTCAGTGATGTCGGCCGATGCAGATAATTTATTGGTTCTGTCTTTTGTGCGTTCTTTTCAATTAATAATATGTAATACCACTATCTTGAAGGAAATGCAAATAAAAACTTTATTCTCTCCATTTCAACAAGGTGTTTCACAGTAACTGGTCTCATAAACACAAAACACACGACTCAAATTAACATGAACACATGAACTCAATTCTGAAGAGTAAAGTAAGATTTCTTAATTTATTGAATGTTATTAATTCATATTAACATTACCTGCATATGAAATACACTACTTACAAATATATTTTCTGTGCAATATATATATATATATATATATATATATATATATATATATATATATACTTTTTGTCAACTCATCTTCATTTAAATCTGTCAACAGTGTACTGGTGCATTAATTCAGCATGAGTAGCGCGGTAAAATAAAAATTCGACTTGACGCCGAAACTTTTGCAGCGTCCAAGTGTAAAAGCACTCGTCCGTTAACATGCACGCTAAAAACAATTACGCACTGCTTCTGCTCTACTGCAGCATGCGGTGTAAAATATTAGCGGTGCAGAGTTTATAAACTGTAGTGTTGTCGTCATTGTCACTCAATTCAAAGTAATTCCACACAAAAGATATCTTTACACACAGCTTGAATTCGATTTTGAATTCGTTTTCCCGCCCTCTTTTGATTGACAGGATATAATCGGCCCTGATCATCGGATGTTTTTAAATATTGCCTTTATCGGCCGATACCGATTATCGGACGATACATCGGTGCATCTCTAATGAATATAAATACTTAGTAAAAGATGTCCAGTGTTTTGTTTGTTTGTCCAAATATCCAGAACACATGGCATTTATTCAGTACAGCTCTGTCATTTAGCTTAATATAGCTTACATCTATACAAATGCTGCATATAGTACAACCGAAAACACACAACACGTTTGGTTCACTTCCTGCAGTTGAGTCGATTCTGAGTCCAACTGCTTTGTCACTGTAATTAAATTTAGAGCTCATGTGGAACCAGACCAAGTCCACCTCGCTCAGACAACATCTGACCAGTTCATTTGGTCCACACCTGAACGCGATTGGTGTCGTCTCACCTGCCTAAATGAAACGAGACTGAGGAAGAAAACACACCAGGGTTTGATTTAAACAGACTAAGCAAACACTGCATATGTGAAAGCACCCTTAGATATGGAGTTTGCGAAACCGCTTGCTATAAGCTTCCTTTACTCATTAGCAATGTAACATGAATGCAAACTTCCAATACAAAACATGTCACCAAACATGTTGGGATAAGAATCTGTGGACTTCAAATTATCATTTAAACACAAGCTGCTAAAGATCACAGTGAATAGTAAAGAAAATAAAAAGTTTTCATAGTAAGGAAGGTGGAGAAGACACGTGGAAATAAATGCTCACAGAGATCAGAAGGACGGTATCTTTTTATTTCCCATGCAGTATACAAAAACGCCAAACAATGCAAACTATTTCCCTTTTAGACAACCTTGGAGGACAAAGAATCAGTTTTTAAGTATTTCAGCACAGAGAGCTTTGAGAGAGTGTGCTGTAATTTTCTATTCACCTTCTCCGAGGTGCATCAGTGACAATGCAGCAAGTTGAAGGGGTTTGTAGGGCCACGGCACTTTCATCATTTTTCAACAAGCACGCTCAACAAGCAGAAATGACATTCACAATGAGAAACACATTTACATGCTCATGTAACATGAGATTCGGAAAAATGTTGAATTTGGCCCTAAAAAGAAAGTACACCGTCCTTAAATTATAGGTTTTTACGTAGTTAACAACTAAACAGAAAGCAGGTGGGAAAAAAATAAATACACTCTATAATTTAGTAACCTGTAGAACCACCTTTAGCAACAAAAACCTGAAGTAAACAGTTTTTTTTTTGGAGGAGTTGATCAAAACATCAATTTGGAGACATTTTGACCCACGCTTAAAAAAAAAAAAATTCCTTTGCTTCAGTTCAGTGATGTTCGAGGGCAATTGTTTATGCACAGCATCTCAGCGGGGTTCAGGTCTGGCCATTCCAACACCTTCATTTTTTTCTTATTTAGTCATTCAGATGTAGAGTTGCTGGTGTACTTGGGAACATTGTCCTGTTGCATGATCCAATTTTGGCCTAGATTGACATTTCCTCAGATTTGTCTCAAGAATATTCTGTTATAAATTGTAGTTCATCGTTGTATCGATGACGGAATGTTTCCCAGGCCCTGGGTTTGCAAAACAAGCCCAAATCATCACCCCTACATCACCATGCTTGACAGGTGGCATGAGGTATTTTCCGTGTGTTTGTTTTTCACCAAACATGGTGCTGTGCATGATGACCAAACATCTCCTCCTTGATTTCTTCAGTCCAACGGATATTCTTCCAGAACTTTTGTGGTTTGTTCAGATGCAGTTTTCAAACCGAAGTCATGCTGCTATATTCTTTTTGGAGAGAAGGGGTTTTTCCTAGCCAGTATTCCATGAAAGCCATACTCATGAACATAAGAATCATGTGCTTACAAAGGCCTATAGGTCAAGTGATTTAACTCTTGGGGTTTTCTTTAAATCTCTGAGTATTAAATAGTCCGAGCTTGGACTGATTTTCCTTGGATGCCTACTCCTGGGAAGATTGACAACTGTCATGAAGGCTCTTCATTTGTCCTTCTCACTGCAGAATGGTGAAGTATCAATTGTTTGGAGATGGCCTTATAACCCGTCCCAGATTGATGAGCAGCAACAATTGCTTTTCTGAAGTCATGCCTGCTGTCCTTTCTTCTTGCTATCATGTAGACACATACCTGAGTGCTCCAGAACACCAAACTGCTAAAAGTTCTACTTTAATAGAGGTTGTCAAACTTCTTGATTAACTAATCTTGTAATTTTATTGGCAACACCTGGCTGCTAATTACTTCTTTAATAATTGTATAAGGAGGAAGGGTGTACTTATTTTTCCCTCACCCAGTTTCTGAATGTTGGTTTGCTTTTTGGGGAAAATATGGCTACATATTGGAATCTGTTGTGTTTTTTGTTGTCCTCTGAGGTTATTCGTTTGTTTACAGAAGTAGGTAAGGACCACACAATTGTTATTTAGGCCCTGATAAATAAAAACATAGAATTGAAGGAGGGTGTACTTTCTTTTTCCCATGACTGTATGTATGTATGTATTTATTTATTTATCCATCCACCCATCCGTCCATTCATTTATTTTGACACTATCTGCCTTTCTATTTACAACCCCAATTCCGAAAAAGTTGGGACAGTATAGAAAATGACAATAAAAACAAAGAGGAGTGATTTGTAAATGTACTTTGACTCAAAACACATGTAAAGACGAGGTATTTAATGTTTTACCTAATCAACTGCAAAGTTTGTTTTGAAGATAAACGTTTATTTTTAAATTGATCCATGCAGCACGTTCCAAAAAAGTTGGGACAGAGTCAATTTAGGACTAATAGTGATGTGAAAAGTTGAAATAAGAAGGTGATGTTAAACAGGTGAGGCAATCGTCTAATCATAGAATATAAGGAGCCAATCTGCCAACAGAATAATCCAACACTTTGAGAACAACATTCCCCCAAGGACAAATCCGTAAACTTTTGGGCATTTCACTTTCTACAGTGCACAA